>JAVSBS010007754.1:0-18448 GCA_033124195.1 Coracias cyanogaster | reverse complement strand
GGACATTTTTTAACTTTTTGCTGGAGAGCTGTTGAACCGAAAACCATTTAATATTGAAAATGAATAGTAGTACATGGTAATTTTTTTTTCTCTGTGTCTGTCATATAAAACTGTTCAAAAGGGGGAAAATGTTTCTTCTCAGCATTAGGGATAGACTTTGCATTTTTATCCTAGACAAATTTAATTGAAGTCAGTGTTTTGTTTGCATAAATAACATACAGTATGAGTGTAGGAACTTTTCCCTTAAAATAAGCGAGTTGCATGTTCAGTCTCAGGCTCAAATACAGTTATTTAGAAACTAAAACTATTACACATATATATTCTGGCACATCAGGATAAGAATTTTACCTTTTGTTGCCTTTCATCCAGGGAAAAAGAGGGCTGGGAAACTGCTTGAAAAAATGTGACATAAGAAGCAGAGAAAATGGGCTTAGTGGAGATGATGGTGTAAAACCCGGGAGGCATATTGTTGAGTCATGCTGTGCCAAAATTAGATTTTAAAATTGTTTCTGTCATCTTATGAAAGCCCACAACACTTTGTTCTGAATATCCTAAAGCTCTTATAACTTCTGTTCAAGAAAAGTTGGCTGTTCTCATCCTTGTTCGTCCAGACAGTCCTACATACTAAGAAGTTGATATAATTTTGACACATTTCATCTGAAAAAAGAAATGTTCTTTTTCCTCACCAGACAGAGGAGAGGCTTCTAAGTCTGGGAGCAGGTACCACGGCCAGTTCAAAAGTGTTACAAAATGCATTGGAACTGTATGAAAAAGTTGCTATCTGTTCAGTCAGGCTGATTTCTCCATCTGGTACTGCCAATTAATTTGCCAAATTCAACCTTTAAAAATGTCATTCTTTGCCCCCTCTTAAGGATAACTAACAAATGCATTTTTCCCACTTCTGACTTCTTAAAAGCTACTACCGTTTCCACAGCTGTAGGAACTTCTCAGGATAGTTGTGAAAAGGAAAAAAATATATTGCAAAAGCAGCTTCCGTCCTGAGAATGTTAATTTTGCCCCACTCAAAGTCATTGTGATGTAATTAATTTAGTGCTTTTGATCACCTCAAAATATGAATTTGCAAAGTGCTGAAAATAGATTTATTCAAATGCCCACTTAAAACCGTCTAATATCTGTCCATGGCATGGCAGTCCTGTTGGTATCTTGTTTTAATGAGTATTACAAATTCCTTTCCAGCTTAGAAAAAAACCCCCTCTCTTACGATGATGTATCTGTGGACTCTGTGTTTTTCACAGTTTTGAATCATGTATTATGTTAGGAGTGTATAGTTCATTCTTCTTTCCAGAGACATTTCACTCATAACTGTGATGACCATTAGCATTTCTTTCAGAGAGCTATGAAAAATGATGATACTAAATGCTTTACAAATAGGCTTTTGTTCATCTTATTTGCCATAATGCAGAATGACGTGATTAGTAATGATTTTTAACTGGCTTCTACAAGAGCATTTTGTATCAGTTTTGTCATGTGAATTAGTTGTTATGGTAATGATATCATATACATTATTCTTTGGATTGTTGCATTCAATCAGTTATATAATTAATCTGACTTGTTTCTTTACTTCTTGTTTCTTCAGTAATTGTGAAAATCTTGGTGTTACATATGCAGTTAGCACTTAATTTTTCTGATCTACTTGCAGAGATTATTTTGCCAACAGTATTAGATGAATTATTTTAATGTTTTTTTTTTTTCTAATGAAAATGGGATTATTTTAACTCAGTTCCTAAGTATATTTTTTTCTACTTTTTAATAAATTGTTTACATCTTGCTCTTTTCTTTAAAAGTACATTTGTCAGTTACAAAGCTTTTCTCTGGCACAGTAAAGCACATTTGAACTGAATGTATTTGCTGGGGGAAATTTGAGAGCCATGGCAAGGTCTCCGGTTTTAACTGCAGTCTCTAACCATCAAGTATAACATATTTTTTCTGCCCCTATTGCCCACTCATTCTTGCCTGCAAGCATCCTAATTTGAAGGAGGAATGGACATAGGTTCAGTTTTTAAACTCATGGTTTACTTTGGTATGAAATTCACCTCTGTACAACTCTTTTATGCTCAGAGGTCAGCCACCAGCTGAATTTGGAACCACCCAGGCTTGGCTATGTTGAACAGTAAATGTTCTCCACAATTCCTCATGTTTTACCTACATTAATCTTAAGTACAGATAAATCTGCATCTTTCAGAAAGAGTGCATAACTGAGTTAGTTGTAAACACATAGGGCAGCTGTATCTATTCCAAGACAAATCCAGCCCTGAGTTTTCTCCCCACAGCGGAAGACAGCAGCTCAGTTTTCTGAAAATGCCATGATTTGATTAAAAACATACTTATTTGAACTTCTGTAAAATACTGAAAATTCTTGTAGAAAGTTAGGAAATACGCAATCTTTATTGGACTGTTTGTGTTCAGAACAACTGGCTTTCCTCTAAGGTTTAGGTGATGAAATTTTGGACAAATCTACATGCTAAACGATACTTCTGTTAAGTTTATATGTCACTTATTATCTATTAAGGTGGGCAATTGTAACTATGTAACAGACAACAGAATAGTTATTCAATGGTAACATTGTACTCATTCAGTGGAGATCATCACTAGGAAAAAGCAAATAGCTTCCAGCTAAAAATATCCCAATGCACCCTTTTGAAACAGAAAAGAAAATAAATTTTAAGCATCTTAGATCCAGCCTCCAATATGCTTCAAGTCTTGATTTACTACCAGAGTAAAACACGACTGTGGACACCAAAAAGTAACATTATCTCATGAACCAGGGTTATTGCCAACAAATATGTGTACACTCGTATATTTGTGGAGAGCTGGGTTCACTTTCAAACCCACATGTATCTGCTAGGCCCAGTAATCATTTGCAAACTCACCTATGAACAGATTAAGGCCAGCTCTGGATTAAGGCATGGGGCAGCCACGTGAGCTCAGCCCATCAGTGCAGCTCTCAGTTCTCACCCAGTCTAGACTCTAGGCAAGCCCATGCTTGCCCAGGCACAGCAAATCTGGAAAAGGTGGCTGTCATGCATCTCCAGCCACTAACCGATGTCTAAGGTGTTTAATGAATGCTTTGAGCCATAGCTACAACTGAGCCCGTAAGATGAAGGGAAACTGTGTGGGTCACAGTTTTTTGTGCTTTAACTTGCTTTTAACCTTAATCAGGCAAAAATACCAAGCATTTTTTAAAGGGTACAGGTATTTCTGGGAAGCAAACAGGGAGGTTATACTATCCATTCCTTCAGATCTAGAAGAAACTTAAATTCCTTAAACTGCTGATTGATAAATTGGCAGTCTGGGCTAAAACTTAGCAACTTTTTATCTCTAAAGTCTTTTGAAATTAAGTATAGTAAATTTAATATAATGAGCAGCTGAGACTTATTGTTTCTTACATTCACCACTGGCTAGGATTTTGCAAGAAAAGAGGTGGAAGTGGGGACCTACCCCATATTTGCTTGTGTAATTGTGGCTATTACCCAGGTGAATGTACCCTTGGGCTGCCTTTTAGCATGCGGGAGTCATGTCACCTCACATAGGTGGAAGTGATAGATGAAACACAAAGCCTTAGAGAAAAGATCGGAAATAAAGTTACCATCTGTGTTTATAAGGTTCTTCAATGTAATAAATGACAGAATATGACAGACTTCACCACCACCAGTAAATGGTGTCCTCAGCCAATCCAAATTTGATAATTACTGTTGTCATGAACTTACTGAAACTCTGTTGTAAGAAGGTATCAAGACTGTTACTTTTGGTCTGAGAATGATTTGTGGTTATTCAGTTGACATTATCTCAATGTCACTCCTAACATGACATTATTTAGAAAATGCAAAGGTGTGAGCGGTTTTCATGGATGTTGCTTTATGTTAGTACTTTCTTCAGTATTTGTGCCATATATTTAATAATATATATTTGGCACCTGTAGATGGTTTGTTGTCAGGGAATGACTAGAAGGTGAGTGTCACTAGCTCCATTTTGAATACATGGAATGAGGGTCTAGACTCTAGAGAAATTATGTATCCTATAAGGATTCAGTAGTAGAGCCCAAAATATGAGTTGGGCTTTTCAGCTTCTAACTCAGTGTCTGAACTGAGTTGTGCCACCATGATTTAGCACAGTTTGAAAGTGGTACTGATGTAACAATTGCCTATAATTCTAAAGGAAGGTATAATGCATAGGCAAATGCATTGTCAAAGGAGTACAAAAAGTAATACTTTATGATTGTATCATGGTGTGGTGGGTTAACCCTCACTAGGCACTGGGCAACCCCTAGGCTTCTCCATCACTTGCCCTTCTCATTGAAGGAAGAAAATACAATTAAAAAATTTCATGGGTCGAGGTAAGAACAGGGAGATCCCTCGCCAGTTACCATCATGGGCAAAACAGATTTGACTTGAGGAAATTAATTTAATTTATTGCCAATTAATAACAAAGTAGGACAGTGAGAAATAAAAACTAAACTGAAATGACCTTTCCTCTACCCCTCACACAATTTTTACTGTTTCTTAAGTGTTTTCACAGGGGTGCCACAAACACTGCTTTGGCCAGTAGTATTTCCATCTTGGAGCTGGCTAAAATTGGCTCTGCCCACAACACAAAATGGGTGTCTTCTTAACAGAATCCATCCCTGAAGTTTCTCTGCTACCAAAACCTTGCCTATAAACATAGCAAAGAAATATGTGACCTCCAATGGTTTTCTTTGCTTTTATTTTATTTTGTTCTGTGTAGAAAAATCATCATCACCTCCAAAAAGGATATGTGGTCAAAACCATCTTCTCACAAAAAGTGAGTAAATTGCAGCTGCACCTCTCATTCTTGACAGTCTTGTACAAAAACTGCTGCAAAATTTTCTTTGCAGGTTGAAAAAATTTTCTTTTCCCCCTTTCTCCTAGCAATGGCTGAGATATTAAAGCTCTAAGTATGTTATGCTCCAGGCAGTGAACAAACGTAAAAGATCCACCCCAAAGCTAAGAAAATTCTTTAGAAACTCATAGGTGTAAGGAGTGTGTAGAAATTTTTTTTTGTGGTCATAAGGACAGCAGTTAGTTGCTCTAAGATGTCACTGAGGGCCTGTTCCAGAGGAAAGTGTATCTGATAGCTCACCCTCAGTGAAAAATCAGGAACTGTAATGTGGACACAAGTCAAAATTTCCTCATTACTACTTTTCTTACCAATTAAAAGCTACCAGTCCAGTCCTCAGGCAACACCAGCCAGCAAGCACAGGGCTGGAACCTAAAAGTTCTTTGTTGGTTCTTCAGTAAATAGCAGAATAACTCCGCACAGACCTGACACTGAGACAATAAGGAGTTTCACTACTCTGCACAGGTTTTTAAGTATAGTCATCAAGGACAAACCATGGAACAAGAGGAAAATACACTGTAGCTCAATATTTGTCTTATCTGACTACAATAATGAAATACGAAATTTTAGTCTTTGGAATAAAAATTTTTACACATGGCTGTACTATCAACTCTTAAAGCTTTTGCTTGCTTTTATCATACTTTTTTTACAATATCGCTCTCCAATATATAAAAGAATGTTCTGTTTTGGTTTTCCATTTGTGGACAATTTAATTTTCTCATGTATTTGCTTGCAGTACAAGAGTTTATTAGGACCTGGAATAGTTTCTTTGTCAAAGATTATTCTAGTCAAGTGTTGATGTGTAGAAATAGCTTCTCAAATTTAAAAAAAAAGAAATAAGAAAAGAGATACTTGTTGACTCTTATAAAGCAACTTTCAATCTCTATTGTCTCAACAGAAGGAAGACCTAGGTCTCATGCAAATGACAAATGAGTCTGATTTGTTTTATACTATCCACATGAAAAGGAATGCTAAGAAAAATTTGAGATTAAATCCATCAACTGCACACAAGTAGTTTCCATTTTAGACTTCAGAGATATTGGCTTCGGGGATTTGCAAGAGGATATGCAATCAGCTGTCCTCTTGAGCTACCTTTGGCAGTAAACATTACCACCAGAATGTTTCTTTGGCTTCTTGAGCTACTAAGTTAACCCTTGAAAGGCAAAAACCTGAAAGATCTCCCTCCCACATGAATATGAAGCTCAATTCTGGAACATTACTATTTATCCTAGAATAATTATGACTGTCAAATGCACCACACAGGATTTTTTAGATCTTTTCATTGGTCATGGGCTATTGACAGCTTTTGGTGTTCCTTGATGACTGCTTGAAGGCAATGAGGCACTATGTTGATGGAATCTCAAAAAAAGCCCTGTTCTGACATCCCCAAGCTCATATACTTCTAGATGTTTAGAGGTGTGGAAATTTTATGATAAAAATATTTTTATATCAATTTCCTTGTTTAACTTCTCACCTCATCCCATGCTAACCTAGTGGAGTTTCTTCTACCATCCTCTGCAAAAACTTGCATTGGCTGCTGTTAGAGGCATACCTCTAGATTAGGTCTGGTTTGGTGAAATTCCTATGTTTTTATCTGGTACCTCATAAAAGTTGTTCTGCATTCCTCTCTTTTTGGTTCGATAAAAAAAAAGTGAAATTCTGTTACATTAAATAATTTTATTTAAATCTGACACAAGCCACTTAGAAACAAAGGGGTTTTTAGCAAACCAACAAAGACAAACAGGCTCAAGTTTTCTCAGCAATATAGACAAAGTTAGGTTTTGCAGTGTAGCTGTTGAGGTCTTGTAGGCCTGAGGTCAGTGATGGTGGCTTTCAATGCCTGGCTATGCTTTTGCTGGTCTTGAAGATATTGTAGATGTGCTGGTGCTGGGGGTTGGCTGTGGAAGTCATAGAGTCTAAATTTTGTTGTCTGCCTGGGAAGAGCATTAATGCACTCTCTTCTGCAGTGGCATGGCAAGACATTGCCAGAAACTCCTGGCTGCAACCTTTGATTTCCTGCTTTACTGTTGGTTGGTAACTAAGAGAGGTCATACTCTGCAGAGTGGACAAAGACAGGAAAATGTTTCAGGGACAAGAAATACAGATGCAAATGGGGTTTTCCTCCACAGGAGGAGGTCCTCAGAGCAACTAAACAGAGCCAGGTAAGAGGCCATCTACCATACATTATAGGAAATTGGAAAATTTCTGGATCACCCATCAAATGCCAAATCTGGGAATGTCTTAAGAAGAATGTAGAGAAGGGAGCAAAAAATTTACAGGGTTTTCTGTCACTGCAAACAAGTTAATTTAGGCTGAAAGAAAACAGTCTTTTCCCTTAGGAGCTAACTTAATTTCTTTCTCAAATAGTCATAATCAAGTCAGAGATTGGAAATTTATACAGTCTCTGAAATCTTGGAAATCTCAGCTGGGACAGTGAAGATGCTGATTCAGATTTCCTACAGCAAATTCACATTAAAGACTGGAACTCAAACTTCCTGCAAGGTAACTAAAAATATATGCTATAGTTTTTTTTTTACATTTTTCTATATTTCTCCAAATTATATTGCTCAGTTTTGTACAAAACAAAAGCCTGGAGGCTATTGCCTCAAAACTCAATCTTCTTAAATAAAAAACCTGAGTAATCTTTAAAGGTTTCTTACATTAAATTTAACCAGAAATCTGTGAATGAAGTACTTTTTTCTTCTTTGAATTGCTGTAAATACTTTTTGTGCTTTTCTAGGCTCTAGTAATGTGCTAGTAGTGGATTGTAAACAACTGTAATAATAAATACCTCAAGACAAACCCAAGACAAAATATCCTCAAGGAGCATCTATTCACAAAATGTTACATCCATTGCTGTGTATCAGGTAAGCTTGTCTACATTTCCCTTACAGATGAGCTAACTTCTTTCTGTTAAAGCCAATGCCAGATACTTCCACTTGCTCATGAAATGTAATGCTTATTTCCTCTGCCAGAGGAACAGTTTTCATGACGTGCACTATAACTCCCTTTTCAATAAAATTTCTGAAGTTTTTGCCAGTAAAAAAATTCAGAAATTAGGAAGAGTCTTCAAATGTTTCCTATGGCATGAAGTGGCTGTAAAACTACTCTGTAGGGCACAGCTGAGGTTTTCTGAGATGTAGCAATAAAGCTGATTTACCTCCTATTCACTCCTTCACATAAGGAGTATTTCAAAGGTACAAGAAGCAAAGAAGATCACAGTCCATGTTATTAGATCCTGGACAGTTTGGCTTGGTAGCTATCACTTATATACCCGACACTTGCTAGCTGTTGGGTAATTTTAAGGGTTTTTTTGCACACCATTTGGAACCAAGGAGTAGTGGGATTTTTTTAACTAATACCCAAAATATGAACATCTATGTGTCTTCAAATAGATAAATAATTTAAGTTTTTTATACTTAAGATTTCAGAACAGAGCTGAAACTTCCACGGCATCTTATTTGAAATTTTGTTGCCTTGCTGGTCTTAGTGATATGATACTAATTTCTCAGTGGCTGTTGCAAGTTTTCTACTTCTAGACTATTATGGCACAAGGTTGTGCTAGAGGGGGAAGAAAGGAGGAAGAAAAGAGTGAAAGAAGTTATTAATCTGAAGGGTTTTTTTCATACTAACATTTGAACTGCTTCTATGTATTTAAATTTTCAGAGAAAGCTTGCGTTGGCTCTTATTCTAAATAGTTCAATCATCCTTAAAAGATTCCTTGTCTAGCCTTTTTCTAGGATTATGTTATAGTGAGTTAGCTCAAGACTTTATTAGTGCTCTGGGACAAAGCAGGACACTAGCAAATATTGCAGAGAGTTATGCGTTCAGGGCTTTAGTGTGCTTTTTAGTAACCTCAGGATGGTTTACATTTAGGTTTTAGTATTGTTTTAGTATCATTTTAGTTTTTCTATGCACAGTTTATGCTTCAAATCTTTCCATTTCCTCCACATGATGATTGCATTGATTGTCAGTGTTGCTTCCAGGACATGTTGGCTATTCCCTTGGTAACATGTTGTTTAATCCTTGACTAGTCTTGCTGCAATAAATCTAGAAGACTTTAGAGCCATGAATCTGATGCTGATGTAATCCTCAGCCATGCTGATGTAATCCTCAGACAGTTCCATTTATATTAGGAGTGTGCACATTGCTAATGTTGGCTCTTCCCATCTAGGCTGGGGCAGTTTGCACATGTTACACATTCAGCTTCACAAATAATCTTTAGCAGACTGGAAAATAATAGGACAGACTATTTGTGACCAGTTGTTGGGGATATCACATTGCTGAAGCTGGACAGACTGTGGAAGGTATTGTCTAGTAGTTGAATCTTAAGATGAGAGGTGGAGAGAACTGTGGGGTTTTTTTTTCCACATATTTATGGTACCTCCATAGCGAAAAGAGATTTTGTGAAGTTTAACCAAAAATATTTTATATTTCTCTTAAAAATGCTCTAGTAGTAAAGAATTCAAAAGGGAAAAATGTGTAAATATGATAGCTTATAACATCCTTGCTGCAAGTTCTTTAGTGGTTCTTAAAAAAAAAAATCTAATCTGTAAATTGTAATCAATAATATGTCTATATTACACTGTCTTGGTTGTCCTATCTGAAGTCCCAGTAGATTTTTTTCTTACTTTTTTGCTGATAAGTTATTGGCTTTTCAGTCCCAGTTGCATTTAGTAAATGTTTAATACTAACGCAGCACACACACCATTTAATTTTAAAAAGCTTACATGGCTCTAATTTTTTAAAATTTAAATATTCCTCTAATTATTTTTTTGTCTGCAGTTTGTGGCAACAAGTTACCATATCAAACATTATCAAAACTTATCTTGAGCTTTGCTGCCTTTTTTTCTTAGCCAGCTTTGCTCAATAGCTGTCATTGTTCCATGGATACTGACATCAGAGTTAGATTGATCCCTGTGCTTAAACAATCAACTAGCAACTAGGTTCTTCCTTCTAAATGGGATATATCAGGCCACCAAGCTAGTTCCAAGTGGTGTTCAAAAAGTCATTGACTTATTCACCGAAACAATAATTTCATGCAAGAGTAATTTCTGCTAGCTGTCTTCTCTGTAATGAGTTACTAGGCAAAACAAAATATGTTTGATTTAACAGCACTCTGAAGGCCAGATGTATTCTCCTGTCCCTTTACAAAAAACAATGCAGTTACTCTTAAATAGAGGTTCTCCGCTTGGGAGGGTGTGCTCATTATGTCACCCTTCCTTTGAGGCTTAATAACTGATGGGAAGTTTTGAAAATAAATGTATCAGGGAAGACCTACCCTGAGACACTGTGCACACTCTTTTGGTCAGATTTGCATAGACTTCTTTCAGTACACCAAAGTGTTGTGCCTCTGTTGTTGGAGCAATTCCACAACTCTGAGATAAGGAATAAGAGAGGAAGTCTTATACAGTACAGTCTTAGAAAAGCTCTACAGATTTAAATAAATACACCTATTTCTAGTAGATTTAGTTGGACAGAAATCTTTCTGCATACTCTCTGTCATTGATTGAAGGAACATACTTCTAGTAGAAGTATTCACTAGAGTCCATTGTACAGTGTATCTCTAAGTAGTCCGTAAGTAGCTTATATAAATACTTAAGTTATGCTCATCCTTAATAACCACTGATTTTAAAACAGTCTGTAATGTTCTCTTGTCTGTTGAATTACAATTAGGACTCATTTTTAAATAATTGCATGTGTCCTCAGTTACCTGGGTGTTAGACCTTGCTGATATCAATTTTAGATGTTTCAGCATTATCATGTGAAAATCTGCTTCAGACTTATGGTCATGTCTGTGTAAATCACATATCTACGCATATTTATTGAAGGTATGAATTCTAAATTTACCTAAAAATGATAGAAAAGCTTAGGTTGAAAAGAACTTCTGGAGCTCGTAAAATCCATCCTCAATGTAAGGAAATATCAGTGCAGGCAGTATCTTCTGCATTGAGTGAAGAAAGTTGATTTTTTCTCTAAAACTACAGAACTAAGCTTTTCTATCCTTCAGCAGCTGGTCAGAAGGTCAAAAAGTTTTGATATGCATTTAAGCTTTTAAATAAATAAACTTGTGCCTCTTGCATGCCTTCAGTTTCTATGAACAGTCAAGTAGCCAATTTGCCTGCAATGAGAATTGATCAAAAACATATGTCAGTCTCCAATCCTAATTTTCTGCATATGAGTATTTGAACTGGAGACAAGATACAAAGCCTGTTGTAATCACCCAGAAAGACACCCACTGACTTCAGTAGACTTTGTTTTATTGGTTTCTGGAAGTATTAACTTAATTGTCCAGTCAGGGAAAAGAAGGGGCTTTGTTTGCTTGTTTGCTTTCCTTTTTAAATCTGGCTAATCATTAGTGTTTCAGAAATGTATAGCATTCTCTGAAAGCAGTTTGACATTTTGTTGACCTCAGAGTCTAAAGAAGCATTCTCTTGCATAGAAGAAAAGTAGTGGAGTGAGAATTTTCTTAATACTTCACTGACAGATGAGACCTACATTCACAGCTACAGTTTTGTTTAGAATTATTTATGAATGTAGAGGCCTATTCTCTAGAGCCATAACAGTCTTTTCTTCCTAATAAATATTATAAATGTTCTTAGATTTCTTCTTTTGCATTAATAATTTTTCATTGGAGATCATTTCCAAGAGTAGAGCTGCTTTCCTTTCCTTGCCTTTTTCTGATTCTTGTTCAAATATTGTCAGATAATGTTATTTACTAATTCTCACTTAAATTAAGAGTCTGCACCATGAATGATACAGATATCTTCAATAAAACATTGAGAATTATAGCCCACTGTCAACTGTTGGCAGGAAAATAACTGGAATCTGCTGTCCTCCAAAATGGCAGCTCCAGTCAGTCATGTGGACTTATTATTATATCTCTTCTTGCAATACTGCTGCTTCTAGCTGTGCAGACTGACTTCTCTGCAGGATCTTCTCATGTGGACCAAGTAATGGGGCAAAGCACTTTCAGTCAATAGCTTTCTACACTTACATATTCTCTGCAAAAAAGAGAAACTAATTTCTTAAATATTGAGGGGCAACAATGTTCAGTTTGAACAGTTTTTCAAGATTTGTCAAATTAACCAATGACCGACCTCCAGGTTAGTTTTTATGCTGGGGTAGTAACAGACTAGGAGTGTGGAGAATGGAATTTTTATAACATTTTTTATCTATTAGCTTTTTATCCAATTCAACTATAAAAAAGCTTAGCCTAATGAAATAGAGGCTTTCTACTCATCTACTCTGTGCATATGTTTATTTAAATATTTTTAATAATTAGAAGTCAAGCTTCAAAATCATAAACAAAAGGTTTTCAGAAGTTCTGCCTGAACTTCATTAAACCACATAAATAAACACTACTGGGATGGTTGCAGAAGGACACTGTTTCTGCAAGCTGGAGCTGTTTACTCTTTTATCTGCCAAAAGTGTTAAGTCATCATGTAGTTAATAATTAAGTGAATGTATGGCACACAAACTTCTAAAATGAAATAATATTCTGAAGTGAGTGTTGTTAATGGGTCTCCTCCATACACTATTTATATTTGAGTCAGCTTGATGGGTGTTTCCACAGATTCTGAGAGGAGATGGGGGCAGAATTATGGTTTCTATAGTGTAGATTTATTTACAGTGAGGCTAACCAGTGCTCTCTAGCTTATTTTAGAAAAATATGGTATGTGGAAATTCTATGAGTGTTCTCATTACAAAATATTTGTACACAAAGAACACTAAAAATTCATGAAGTTACTGTTTTGAAGAGCACAGCTCTCAAAGTGCCATCCAACAGAGATGTAGACTGTGGCTTGACAAAAGATTCCTTATAAGTATTCAGTGGTACTGTTTAAAGACAGAATTATAAGAAAGAGGTCCTTTTTAGCCAAGCTTGAATGCTAAGATGAAGCCTTAGAGTTTCCAATCTAACCTAATCACTTGGATTTTGGGGGGATCCTTTCTAATTTGCATACCAAACCAAACCACTCTGAAGCCCAGCCAGCTTTCTCTCTTTCTAGTTATTTGACAACCCTTAAGAAATAGTGTAACATATTTGTAGTACCACAAGACGAGCCAGGCACTGAATTATGACTGTAGATATGACCACTTTCAATTTTTTTCTATTATTTCTTGTTTTCCCCTTCCTTGCACAAACAATACTATCTTATGCCGGGTATGGGCAAAGCCAAGGTTTCAACCATTGTCTGGCAAAGCTAGCTTCTATACTCTCTACCTCCTACAAGGACCTGCAGTGACCATGGACTATGCTGAGCAAAGGAGTAATTTTCTTCTGATTCATGCTCTCCTTCTGGTTTAGTGTCATATGACAATTAATTTTCCTCTAGCACTAGAAAATGATTTTTTTTTCCATTTATGATGACAGCCTGGGAAAACAGAAATAATCAAACTCTGTTTTCATCATGGTAATTTTGGTAAGGTAGACTCCCTACTGTTACAGCAATAATATTTCAGACGGGGTAACCCTGAAACTTTCCTATAAAATGCAACAAGTTAATCTCACCAATCAGAAAAATGCATAAGAGAAAGAGACCCTAGAGGAGAGAACACAAGAGTAAAATCTCTGTGGGACCTCTCTTTTGTTGATGTCCAAGTCAGCAAAAGTTGTTATCATTTTAAGGGGACTAATCTGAGGACCGGATAGCTTCAGGTATGCTGTAATGATGGGCACAAAGGAGTGGGTGCGGCAAGATGGACTCTCAAAAGGCTGGAGGTGATGTCAGGCCCTGCTCCTTGTGTCAAAGGGGGTACCATGGTGGCCTGTCTGCTGCCCAAGCCATTCCTATGTGCTAGGGCTTCTCACTCTGCTGCTTAGTTTGACAATGGCATGGAAAGTCAATGTAGCAGAGTCCAGGAGCCACCTCTTAGCACATAAACAATGTCCTTTCCTATGGCAGTAGTACATCAGTTCTTATCAAGAGGAGCAGAGTTTTAGTAAACATTATGAAAAACAGGTGTGTGGGAGGCTAATGCTAGACATATTCAATGCAAGATCAGAGCAATGATTTATACATCCACTTCCATGATTTGTGTCAAACACAAACTTGCTTTTGCATAAACAGATACTAATAACAACAAATACTAATAAGAACTGAGCTAGCCAGTAGCTATGTTCACATGGATGATATCAAATCCTTGTTCTTCCAGCAAAGGTATTGCTCTGTTCAGTGATCAGAATTCAGTTGCACTGGAAAAGTAATGGCAACTGAACAGCTTTCTATCCCTAAACATCCTTAACCAGACATGGATGCATCCTGCCTCATAGACTAGATTTCAGACTTTCTTTTATTTAGCTGTATTCTATGTTGCATCTATGGGACTGATAAAGTGAAGCTGTTCACATCTCAAGGCAGAATAGCATATAGTTGTGATCATGACCTAAATCACTCAAACTTTCTCCAAAATTACAGAAATGGTAATTTCTTATTCTCCAAGAATAATTTCTTATTCTCCAAGACCTCTTTGAAAGGTCTTGGAGAATAAACCCAGCACTGGACCAGACTTTTACAAAAATGTAATACTCTGCTTTACAGAATCACAGAATCATTGTGGTTGGAAAAGACATCTAGGATCATCTAGTCCAGCCTTCTTTGAACAACTCCCTAACTGCTAGACCATGTTTTGAAGCACCACATTTACCCATTTTTTTAACACCTTGATGATGACTCCACCACCTCCCTGGGCAGGCTGTTCCAATGGCTAATCGCTCTTTCAGTAAAGAACTTCTTCCTGATATCCAATCTAAATCTCTCCTGGTGCAACTTGAGGCCATTACCTCTTGTCCTTTCATTAGTTACCTGGGAGAAAAGACCTGCACCAGCCTCACTACAACCTCCTTTTAGGTAGTTGTAGAGAGCAATGAGGTCTCCCTTCAGCCTTCTCTTCCCCAGACTAAACAATGAAAATGTCAACTGCCTTGCCCTCATCCATTAGGTGGGTCAGTTGGTCATAGAAGGAGATCAGGTTGGTCAGACAGGACCTGCCCTTCATGAACCCATGCTGGCTGGGCCTGATCCCCTGGTTGTCACACACTTGCTGCATGAGTGCATCCAAGATGAACCTCTTCATAATCTGGTACTGAGGACAGGCTGACAGGCCTGTAGTTCCCGGGATCCTCCTTCCTGCCTTTCTTGTAGATGGGCGTCACATGGGCAAGTTTCTAGTTGTCCAGAACCTCCTGTGCTGACCAGGATTGCTGGTAAAGGATGGAAAGCGGCTTGGCAATTTCTTCTGCCAGCTCCCTCAGCACTCTTGGGTGGATCTCATCTGGCCTCATAGACTTGTGGATGTCCAATTGGTGTAGCAGGGCATTGACTACCACTTCTTGGATTATGAGGGGATTATTCTGGTCTCCAGACCAGAATGCATTGGCCATTTATGGGACATGAGACATCTATTATTAGGTAATCCAGCATATGATTTCTTGCTACCTCTCATACCGATGTGTGATTTTCTCTTCTCGTTCTCTCTCATGCTGTTTTGGAAGCAATTTCAACTGTTTCTAGCTGTATTTCATAATTTATGCATATAGAACGCTGTGTTTAATTTCAAGCAATCAGTTTTGCTTTGGCTTTAGAGTGTTTGGATTAAATCTGAATTTAAGGTTCAACTTCAAACCCAACCTTTTTATCCTTCCTTGATTAGTTTAGTTTATGTTCTTGCCTAGCAGCAGGAGATTAATTCACATGTCTGCTCCTACTCAAGTGAAGGTTCAGCTCAGCCTTGTTTTTGCTCTTCTTTCTTCACTCTCTTGAGTCTGCATTTATATTCCAAACCTGTTTTAGGTAGAGAATTCTGTGAAGCTTTTCTATCAGTCCAAGGGTAAATGAGCCTGAAAATAAATCTTTCAGCAGATATAGGAAGTTCTGTTATTGGGTTTGACTCCATACAAATAACAGTGCTGTTTTGCTACGCGTGCATGTAACAATGCTTTTGCAATGATAATTTTTACTATTAAAATACAAAGCTTTATGAAGTTTGAAGAGACTTTACTTTTACTGATTCTAATAAAATGCTGTTCTGAATAAATGGAGGTGAATAGTTTTATCTTTGCAACATAAAATATGAAGACTCTCAGAAAATCCTGGTCATTGTCACTTGAAAAAATGTCATGTATTCAGCTTTTTTTACTTCCTGTATGTGTCACTGCACACTCATTTTGATGTGTAGTTTATGTATGATTCCTGTTTAGGTTCAACAGCACTCACGGAAAAGGGGAGAAGGTTTTAGTACAAGTTTAGTATGAGTTTCTTAACATATGAAATCTCCAGTTGTCTAAGGAGAGGTTGAGACAGCTGGATGTAACATGGAGAACAGAAATCTAAGGGAGGATCTAGTTGTAGTCTTTACCTACCAAAAGGGGATCAGACCCAGGTTCCTTTCCTACAGCAACAGGGTGAGGGGCTACAGTCACAAGCTGCAGCAAGAGAAATTCCAAGTAGATATACAGAAGATAAAAAAACATCGCCGCTTCTGTACACTGGAATGGGTTACGCAGAGGGGTTTTGGTATCTGCATCTTTGGAGTTATTCAGAACTTGAGTGGATATTGTTCTCCTCTAATAATGGTATTGGTCCTATGAATGAGACTAGGTGGTATTTGAATTGCAGTTGGGACTAATGGTCCTTTCCAACCCAATTTATTGTACAAATTTGAAAGTGAAAAGATAGAGCAAGTAGCACAGAAACTTCATCCACCTTATGGGAGTGCAGTCTTCCACCACATAGTAATATTAGGAAAGGACCAGCTCTGCTCTGAGCTCTGATTCCTTGAAGAACCGGCAGGATTTCCAGCACTGAACATCTGCTCCTTGCTGATAGAGGAAAGCCTCTGTTTAAAAAAATGCTACATATATATGAGGGTCAGTCCCAGCTACAGAGTGAGACACCTGAACTTAGGTGGTTAGAAAGTGGATTTACTCATTTGAGTTAGGTGTCCAACCACTTATCACAGCCAGTTGGCTCAATTACCCAAAACTATGTGTCTACCCCCATCTGAGAGCACTTGCTGGTGGCTAGATTCTGCTCCAGAAGTGTACAGGTCACCTGTGGAACCAGTGTCACATCTGTCAACCTTATTTTGATATAATATTAATATAAAACATTTACATAATGAACAGTTACTCTGAATATATTTGCCATACATTTATATATCTTTGTCTAGCAAAGGTGCTATTGGGTCTGTAGATGGTGTGTATATGCCAGAACATAGACATATTCCTGAGAAGATTGCTGAAGAGCATTCTGACTTTCACATGCTTTGGATTTAGCCCTTAGTCTGTATTAGTTCCATATGCTGATGGGTTTATAACAGGAGGAGAGAATTATGGCATTCCCACCTCCCCAGATGTCTTTCGGATTATTCCTGTTTAGATGAGTTTGTAGGTTTGCTTCAGCTGCAACAGACACATGGGACAAAAGCTAGACTTACTGGTGTTTTTCATTTTTATCAAAAATCAAAGCAAACATTTTCTTCCTTGAATCATCAGATAAATTGCTTGGCATTCTACACATACAGCCTGTATAGCGCTACAGCTGAGTTTTTTTCTCGGAAAGTAACTGTATCTGGAAGTATAAGAACATTTATCCAAAAAACCACAAAGTTTTTTTCTACAAGTCTAAAAGTTTAACTAAGAAAACAGTGGTGCGTACTGGGAGATGTTAGTGTTATGACTCCAGGATCTTTGACTCCAGAGGAGCAGACTGGTCTTACTTCAAGCTGTCTAAATAGTAGCATTAGCATTGATTGCAGGACTAGCCTGAAACCTTTTCTCCTTTCTTCCACCGAAAAAAAAGCAGCAATACTACTGAGTGGCAGTATCTACCCAAGCAAGACAAAGAAAACAATGGGTAAAATATTGCAGAATATATAAGAAAATTTATTCTTTCACAATGTATAGACAGCTTGCTATGACAATGTGTTCTGTATGACAGTTCAAAGCAGATATAAATTTCCATCTATGCCTTTTCATCCACTTAGCATTTTAGGAATACAAAACATTCAGTCCATTATGTGCTAGGATAAATTTGCTTGTTATAATCTGTGTTCAAAGACACTACCCACATAAAAAAAACAAGGTGCTGAAATGTCTTTGAAACACACTTAATTGTACAATATTGGTCTGATCTCTTGCGAACAGCCTTTCCTGTGAATTTTCAAGTGTTTCCTGATTAGGGCTGTGAGAAAGGTGTTTTGTTTCACATGTCACATCTGCTCTTTGGGCCAGGTTGAGTACCAAGTCTGACCAGAGGAGCAGTATGTAAACCTTTTACAACCTTTGGAAAGGATTCTTATTTCATGACTACATAGAGCCAGGTTGTTCTAGTTAACTGTGCTGCACAAAACCCTAATGTTGGTCATATATTTTATAAAAGACTTGTATTTCTGAGACTGGAAGAACATCAGTATTTTCAAATAACACTGTTAGTAGTATCACCTAGTAAGTCAGTGGTCTGCAGTAATAGTTACAGGATGCTCCTTAACCAGTGTCGCGATCCGCCCCCTAGATGTCCAGGGTCCGCCCACTAAGGGATGCGGTCCACCCACTGGGGTCCCAGACCAC
>JAVSBS010007753.1:43856-72943 GCA_033124195.1 Coracias cyanogaster | reverse complement strand
AGCCATAGTAGGAATTCAATTCCTCTGGAAAATGTAGAAAATAAAAAAGAATAGAATAGAATAGAATAGAATAGAATGGAATGGAATGGAATGGAATGGAATGGAATGGAATAGAATAGAATAGGTGTCTGAAGCTTTTAGCTTTCATCTTTGATTTTGAGTGCTACATGCACACACACATGCACATACAAATTAAACTGTTTCACTGGTTGCATATTTGTGTATTACAACATACAAAAACTCTCATTTAACTGTCAAATCCAATATTTGACACTTAGTGCCATGATAAATCACATTGTCATTTTGGAGCTATTCACACACTTTTTTTCTGTAAGGGTTCTGCTATCTGCATGGTTCAGAGAGACCATGACTACAGTAAGAAGAAAAGAGTTGAATAAAAATTGAAATGGGGATCTGAAACTGAGGGTTCGCAGAATAAGAAGACAATGAAACAAATCATTTGGCTGAATTTATGGCCATATATGTTCTTTGTAACATAGTGCCCTTTTCTGGGGGCCCCAGTGGAAGAATACACACATTTCACTATTTTGCTTTGCCAGTAAAGATAAATGTGAGCTATCAAATAAGAAATAAATCT
This sequence comes from Coracias cyanogaster, assembly GCA_033124195.1. NCBI lineage: Eukaryota > Metazoa > Chordata > Aves > Coraciiformes > Coraciidae > Coracias > Coracias cyanogaster. Next base: position 72,345 of record JAVSBS010007753.1, on the reverse strand, counting down.
AGAAGGTTCTTAAAAAGTAGCTGCAATAGAAGAAAATAGATTATCATTAGGAAGAGATCTAGACCAGTCAGCTTTCTCCAGCCTATTTTTCCAGATGCCTCCTAATAAAAAATGAGCATGAGCTTCAAAACATTTGATGGGAATTCCTTATCAGGACTTGTGTCCCAGATTAGACAAATCTTTGGGCCAGATGCCCAGCTGCTACAAATCCATGGAATTACCCTATGAGATGATGAGATGGCTAACTCTTTTGAATGCACAGATCTATTCCTTTTACTCAGAGATTTTTTTCTTTCTGTCTTAAGGTTTTTTGAAAAACAAGCTGTATGTAAATATTAGAGTGATACATGATTTAAAGAACAAAGTAGCATTATAAACTCGCCCAGCCAGATGCAAAATCTCAACTCTGCTATGCAATTAATAAGTTTATATGGAGATATTTATGTTAGAGATGGGAAATATTATCTGGTCATCTAGCCCTGTCAGCCAAAATGCTTCCTAGCTCTCCATCAATCTATTTTTGAACGTACAAAGCAACAGGTTTCTGTTTGTGTCTTTAGCTGTAAATTCCACCTTACTTTTGTGAATGACATATATTATTTCTACTTCAATCATCAGAATGGCTTTAAGAGTTCATTTTGAAGTTGCAGCTTGACACTTTGACAGTCTAGGAAATTAGAGCAGAGCAATCAAAGACAACCTACAAAGCAGTTCCATCCGAGTGGAGGTGGTACCCCTTGTACTAGGTAAACTATTAATTTTGAATGTCTGCCAAGACACCAAAGAAGAGAAAGGGGTTGCCCCACCCTGGAATGTCCTATCTAAAAGTTCATGGACAGGTAAGAGAAACCAATGTGTAAGCAAAAGCTTTAGGTTTCAACTAAAAGCAAAAAAAGACAAGCTACCTTGCTTTGGGTGTAAAACTGAGTCAAGACATCAAATATGATAAAGAAATTGTCCAGGAGGGCTATGGTGCTGGTTCTTCAATTTGCATAATGACATTACAAGGTCCTTCTGATTCAACAAACATCACAGGAAGTGGTTTTTCATTGAAAGGAGGAGCTGCCAAAGCCAAGCCACACATAGGAAGACTGTGTAGTCACTTCTTTGAATCAAAAGGAATTGACATATCTGAGGCTCAGCAGCTAGAAATGCAGTACGGCGCAGAGACAGATTCAACATCTGGAAAGCCTGGCCCATTGAAAATGCATGTACCATAGGGGACATGGGAACTCTTCAAGCTCTAGATGGGTGTATTTCTCAGCTTCACACCTTTAAAAAAGACAAGCTTCCTGTATTTCTTGCAGGAACATAGCCCTGCCACTTGTACTGAAAGAAGAGTCTTTATATTTTCTCAACATTTCCAACTTATATTGGACCTGAGGGCATACTACAGAGCGCCCAAATATTGCAAGCAGACATAGTATTCAGTTCACCTTTTCAACAGCTTGCAAATGCAACATTTTAGAGCTATTTTAAAGCTCTCACTTCCCTAAAACAACTAACCTTTAGAACTGAAACTGTGGGTAGCAATTTCATGACAACTGAAAGGGAAACTTAACTTTCCCTGTGTATAGAAATGTGATGAGAAATATTACCTTCAAGGTGCCCTGGGGCATGTCTTCATAGCTTATCCCAAGAAACAGCAAGTCAGGTGTTGGGTCAGCCATGTGATTCCACAGAGAGAGACTTTCCATGGGATTCTTTCTTACTAGAACTTTTTGTCCATCACCACAGCTGATAAAATGAAAATATAGGCTCAGAAATACATTCACATATATGTACCCCTTACAGACATAACCTGAATTGCTGCCAATGGCAGCATTAAGTTTAATGTCCCACCTGGAAAAAGGAGAAGCTTCTAGCGCAATTACAATGAAGGCGATATTAAACAGCTGTTAATACTCCCTCAGCCTCTTACAGATTCACACAAAGTGGTGCTACATAGATTCTGTGTATTGCTCTACACCCCCACGAAATTAAAGCTAAAGATAAAATTTGCACTGGTATCAGGTAAAAAGAAAAAATTAAGCAACAATGGAGACCTATGCAGTCGAAATTAACTTGCCCAAAATTTATTTGAGCAAAATCTGCAGGAATTTGAATTCAAGGGCATTTTTAATTGGTGTCAGAGAGCCATTTCTTACAGATGATGTTCAGAAGTGCCATTTCATGTAGCAAAGATCACAGAGATCTTTTTCAGAGCAACAGAGAAACAAAACAATAAGGTGTGTGCTTGATCACTGCTTCATTACTGAATTCAGATTTACAGGTCCCTTACAACATTTGATTAAGACTGGGTGAGAGATACCTGAAAATCTCATTGGTCTGCTGATAAACCATTTGGAAAAACTGAAAGTACAAACTGGCTATTCAGAAAATTTTTCAGAACTGTAACCATCTATGAGGTTTTATAAAGCTGTTTTCCTCCAAGAATATAATCAAAATTATTTTATATAATCTCCAAAATGCTTGAAGTTATATCACTAAACATGAGAAGAATAAAAAACTGTGTTTATAATGGTTCTGGATACTTCTTGTTTGACATAGCTGTGAAGATGTGTTCCCTCCAATCACCCCTCCTAACAGCATCTGTGAGTAACAAACTGAAACAGAGTTAACTGAGTTGACTGAGCTCTCATGATGTCAACATCAGCATTTAGTGCATTACAGACAATTGACCTGGACAGTATGGAGCATAACATTGCTGTTTGTGGAACAAAAGATTGAAGATATTTTAAAGAATATATTGAAAAAATCATTTTACATTGTATTTATATTCTTTTACATCTAATGTTTTATACTAAAACAACAAAAAAAGACAATAGGAATAAAGAGTATGTGAATTCCTATTATCATATGAAAAGCCTTAGTTTTCCCTAATTCTTAGCCTGTCCATAGAACTAACTCTTGCTAGAGATTACAAAATTTTTTATATGACCTTAAATTTTTTTCTCTCTTTTTTGTCTTTCTGTGTTTCTAGTTTTGGAAAGGAAAAGTAAATGCTGAGATTCTCATGAAATACCCAACTACAAATTTACAACACAGTTTTGCACACTAAAAGTATCAAATTAAGATCAGATGTGGAAAAGCAACAACTCCAGGGAAGTGAATGGTGATGAACTCCTACAGCTGGTTTTAATTTTGTTGAACTCTACTAATTCAGATCCACTGTCAAAAATATTTCCCCTTGAAGCTCTTGAAAAAGACTAAAATTTGCCTAAGAGAGACTGAATGTTTTTTAAACTTAGAATTATTACAGAGCTAACAGGAAGCAGGGCCTGATGTAGCAAACTAAGATTCATTTTATGATAAAAACAGGAGAGGGTTGAGCCACGATTAATTGTGATTTTAAATATTTTAAGTATTCAAATATTTGGTTTTTTATCCAAATATTTATGTACATTATCATTTGTTTCATAGCACATATAAGTTCTGGTTCTGGACCACCAATGGAAAAAAAAATAAAAATTTTCAGGTCTCAGAGCTGACTGGGTTCCTATCAAGAAGGATCTTTAAAAATCCTTTTAAATTTATTTGAAAAGAAAACAGAGAAAATTTAAAAGTAAGTAATCTGTTTGACTTAGCTCAATAACCTACTAACCTATCCCATGTCTGTTTTCCTGCTTTCATGACTGTCGTGGTTTATATTTATTTTCCAAATTACACCTTATTATACCTGCTGTTAATAGCAATTTCCTGTAGTTATATGTTTTATTTGCAAGCTTTTTTAATACAACAGAATGTTGTGCGTATGAAAACAGACTTGAACAAAGCTCAATAAAAATGCTTAAAAGTGCTGATGAATTAGAATGCCTACTAATCAGCAGAAAACATGTTTATTTGTTATTTAACCGTTTTAAATTGAAGGTAGATACTCAGCTTGGAAGAAAATATTTCCCTTTGGATACCAAAACAGAAACAAGGTAGCATTTTACCAGGATATATTACTCAAACTTGGAATGTAAGGTGACATGACACAGTGGCATTTGTTTCAAACTAGCGGATGACAAATTCAGTTCTATTCTCTTTTTAACAGAACAAACTGCCCACTTCACAGTAGAGATGATTCCAGTATAAGTGCTTTGTGAGCTTTTATCCTACTTCACATTTATGAACTTAAACAGGCAACCAGAAACACTGGCTGGATACCAGTACCCACGGCTGGATAAAACTGTTGTATAGGTACTGAAAACTGGTGATGAAATTTGCTGGGCAAGTTTCTTTACTTGGCAGGGTTGTAATTATTTTCTACCAAGGTCTGACATGTGAATGGGAATTACTTTTTAAAAATACTCTTAATTCAAGCTTCAAAGTTACCATTGAGTCAGGTAGAAGATAAACATAGCTCAGTTGAAGAGAATAGTTAGGAAGTAACATGTCATTTATTATTAGAAGCAGGTGTGGTATCTCTTGAGTGCTCATGGTTTTCTTCTGGGTGCTAGGTGTCAGCATGCTGACATGTCTAGTTTATAGTGATGAAAGTGCTTCTTCATCTCAGTTCACCAACTTTCAGACTGTTATGGAATCCTGCCAAAGTTTGGTGCACACTGACAGATTCAATCTATCTCAGAAGCAACCTCATTTAAGCCTGATGGCTGTCTGCACCACTAGATGGATGAAATGAAAAAGAGGAAGTCTTCTATAGACTTGCAAGCAGAGGAAGATGTCATTTATCACCTCTGCTGCTGATTTTTCCACTCTATTCTTATGTAACTGTGTAAAAAATTTTCAAGTGTACTGTACAGTTTTTGTTTTTTTTTTAAATCTGCTGCAGTCAAAAGTTTCTGCCACTCACCTAAACATAGGCTGAAAAAAGTAATTGTAAAATAGATCATAATTATTTTCCTAGCATTTATAGGACAGAGCAAATACTGCAAATTTACTAGGGAAAACTTGAGAGAGAAATGTAATGAGATTCCTCCCCACTTCTGTGAATAAAAGGCCACGAACTGCTGATGGTACATCCCTGTAGTAAACTGCACCCCTTTCCAACTTGTGTGCCACATGACGTCTAGGATGATATTCAGAAGACAAAAAGGTTTCTGCTACAACCACTCTTCAAATATTCATGCCTACCTGTCTTGCACTACAGGGTCTATTCTCCCTTTTAATTGTAACATAAGAAAACAAAAAAAGACATCTCATACACCTGAATTGTGTGGCTGTAATGTAAATCTGATCTTGCTTTGAGATTTTCAAATACAAAAACAAAAGTTTGAAAAAAAAGAACAGAATGTAACCAACCAGACCACTCATCTCCTACAACATGTATAGATAAGTCTTAAAAAGTACGAGATAAACAATTTCTGTTTATGTAAAAAAGATGTCCATCCACTAAACTAAAAATGAGCAACCAAGTTTTTCTTCTTGACCAATCTATTAATTTTAATATTACTGTAAGTCACCCTAGTATTCGGTGTGCTTCAGTAATAGATGCACAGTAAATAACTTTATAAGTACTACAAGAAAAAAAGACAGGTGCCCATGTTATTCAGCTGTGAGGTGTGTGTTTTTTATGAGCAAGAGCAGGTTTACTGTAGATTGCAGTCATCAGCTGAATGGGTCATGTAAAGAAACAATAATGATAGTTTCAAAGTTACTCAATTTTGTCTTTAAGCTTCATGTTTTTTTCTTTACTAGCTGAACTTCCAAAAGGAAGAAAAATAAAATGACAAATGCTGATCTTAACTATTGTGCATATTAAGTGTTCCTTACAGCAAAGAAATTGGATGAAAAATAATTTTTAAAAAACCCACAAAAATACAACATCCCTCTTCCTTTAATAAATTAATCCAAACTGTATTGTTTTGGTTTTTTTTCTTCTGCTCTTATGAGAAATTTGTCAGAAGAATGGATGTCCACAATTCAAGACAAGTAAGCAAAACTCAATACTGAATGACAAAAATAATATTCTTACACTGTCCAATATGTTCCTCAGACAGCCCTGAAGAGACGTAGCAAGTAGATGTAGGGAGGAGAAGTTAATACCTGCTTTGTGGAAGAACATAGCCAAACTGGACATTTGAATCTTATGGATACTGCCTTGTTCACAAAGGAATCACAACTGATTTTAATGGTAAAGGTGTGTGTAAAATTTCGTTAAGTACAGATACACAGTGAGCTTCCTGTTCCATGGGAGCCAAGATTAGTCTTTAGTTTAGAATCTTTTAGCAGAATGGGATGAAAAGCATTAAATTACTGCAGCATCAAACTCAAGCAGTGTGCTTCAGAAGACAAAAATTAGTGAGTGCTAAATAATGGCATCTGTAGATTCACTGAAATTGCTTACCAAATCACATTTGGTGAACCGTTACATGTCTGTTAAGTGTAAGGATACTCTCATATGATCCCTAAATATTTCTTCTCTTTTTTTATTCTTACATTACAACAGTGAACATGTCAGTTAAGTTTACTTCAATACTACAATTCCTAATCACAGGAAAAAGCAAGTAAATCAACCTATTCAAGCAATCTGCAAGACAAGGTATAGTTTTCTTAAAGTTTATTAAACCAGCATTTTATCTGAACTACTATTGCCTCACCATTGCAATGTCTTAGCTATAAAGTGTAAAACAAAGAAGTGTGATCAGTGGAGGCCGAACTTATCAGGTACTGCAACTGGTAAACTGAGCAGCCAGGATTTTGGGAAGGGGATCAATATTAAATTATCCATGTTAACTGAAGATACTGGAATGGCTGACAGACACATCTATACTAGTTATGTATTATGGCTGAATTGCTGGACATGTGAAGGGCTATGTATTCTGTACTGAGATCAACAGATAGAAAGATGCCTAGACCTATATGCCAGCAGGTGAGAAAAGAAGGGAGGAATGAGCATAGGCTATTCCTCTTGACTGAGCTCTACTGCAGAAAGCAGTAAGATGACAAGGAGAGATCACTTGATTGCACGTTTGGAAGCACCCCAGTGTCCCTGTCTTATAAAGTCACGCATAAACTGGACTACAAAGAAAATGAAGCCAGCTTTCATTGTCATCCGTTAACATATTTTGGATCAGAACTTAAATTCTTCAATTACTACTAGGCTCAATATACCAGTTACACAATTTCACAAAAGCAGAATTACATATTCTAGTGCTGAGGATGACAATCAGTTTTACAGTGTGTTCTGTGTTTGATTTCCCAATCTAATTCATGGCAGAGTAAATGTTGAGCAATCAGGCCCAGGACACACTAGGATGTTATTGGAAGTCCTGCTTTGACCCTTCCTGCCTGTGTTTTTAGCTTAAAAAGTTGGTGCTGTGGGACTTTGGTCAGTTACGCACTTTAGAACTCCATGTGACCTGGAATTTTTGCTAGAACCATGTGCACTATGAACTAAAACATTATACATCCTCAACACTCTGAAGTGACATTAATCATACAGAATCAAAGTCTGTGTATTTATCTGTTACAAAGAGCTCCTTTGCTCTGCCAAAGCAAAGCACATAAATTATTCATAGAGACTTGCAGAAAGGGACAGATACTATGATCTTCAACCCAGCAGACATTTAAATGAACATAGTAGAAAGAGACTAAGCCTATCAACCCTCCCAAAAAACCCAAACAGTCAGGAGTCCATACAATAATTATTATTAAGTTAGGTCCTTACCTAGGAGCTATGTGTTTAAATATCTGTAAGGATGCAGGCCTGACCGATCACTGAAAGAATGAGGAAGTGAGGCCAACCAGAATTAGAAGGGGTTTCCCCAAACAGACTTGACTTCCAGAAAAATTAATATTATTACAAAACTGTCCCTGGCTGAAACTAAAAATCCCTGAGACTTGCAAAAAACTGATAGACACAGGAGTTGCTAAGAAGCAGGATGCGAGCATCAAAACAGATAAAGCCAAGTCTTCTCACTAGCCTAGGTTTCAGGTAGCAAATCTACAGCCCAAGAGATCCTTTTTTGTGCCTTCTGCACAATTTCCTTTTTCCCTGAAAACTCAGATTTGAGAGAAGTCTTTGCAGCCTCAGATTCACAGTTCCAGATTAAGGTCACTCATGTAACCCAATATTTCTCCCAGAAGAAGATTAAGTCAGAATGATTTATCAATTTAGAGAAGGAAATGCCTATCGTTTTGCATAATTTGCTGGGCAAAACCCATAGGAGAAATCCAAAACTTAGAAACAAACTGTCTTTCCTGACTTCATTTTTTACTTTTCTTGCATCCAGTGCATTAATGAGTTGTGCCTACAAAAAAGCAGCTCTGAATTTCATTATTGTCGCGTTTTCTCATAAAACACATTGCTTGTTCCCTATCCTTGTTGGAGTGACTGGACATGGCTGCAAAAAGAAACACAATAAACACACAGAGCAGGTAAGTAGAACAATTGCCAGAGTGCCAGTCCCAGAGTCACACGATTAGTCTTTGGGATATGTCTCATTTGTTGCACATGTAAGTAATTAGATGGTTTCAGGCAACCAAAAACCTTATTTACTGTTCTTGTGTTCACTTGAGGAAATGTGGATTGACCAAGAGTTTTAGGAAGTATAAAATGAATTACTAGTAAGGATGACTTTGGGTTTGGTTTACACTAGTTTTACCTTTGCTGTTGCAATGTCAATAGAAATGTTCTGCTAAATATTTCCTGTGGGCTTGGACTTTCTAAACTCTGTTCTTTTAATCTGCTCCCACAGGCTTGTTTTCTGATGACTTTATAAAGACAGAGCACTCTCTGAAGGTTGTGATATGACCCAATAAACTATCTGTTTTAGGGGAAAGAATAAACAGTTTTGGCTAGCCCTACATTGCAAATAATGAGAGAGAATTGTCTGAGTTTCAATAGCTTTTTCAAACAACTATTTGCAACTAAACATCTCTAGTGGCACCCATGAATCTCCTGTTCCCTTGGCATCAATCCATCTTATTTCATCTCTCCAGAGTTTCTCTTCTTATGTGCCTTGCCAGCCTCATTCCCTCAACACTCCTAATCTTATTCTGAGCCAAAGTTGCTTAAACATACGTGTTCTCCTATCCACTCCCATGTTTAGTTGTACCTGACCACATTCCTAAGTTGCATGAAATCCCTGGCTCTAGCACACCTTTTGCAGGCTTCAACACTCCTCAGGAAAGGAGATTTATTTATTAAACTGCTGATTCTTGTAAATGAAGAAACCTGTACCAAAAGGTACTGTCTTCCACACTTAGGTTTTGCAAGTCTACTGTTGCACTGGAATTTTTTTTTACAGCTTCATTTATAAACTTTCTCATACAGCTCCCTCATTCTGAACTGTCCCTTGACATTCTTTTGTGTTGAAGCCTGTACAGGACAAGCAAAGACATATTTCTGTTTTCATGGGTACCTCTGAGTTTCCTTCTATCCTTCATCTTTCACTCTCACATCTGCTTTGATTTACTTTAGTTCCATTTACCTTTCTCTGCCCTTCATCTTCATCTTGAGCCACACTGTTTATGATGAGCTAAACTCTCCCACCTGCCCTACAAGGTGGAACCAGGCAACAAAGTCTTCACTGTCCAAATTCTACCTAGAAGTTTCCTTTTCTTCCTACAGGATGACATCATCATATGGAAAGTGAAGAGGTGGAAGCTCTCCCACCTCCTTTCTGTAGTCTCTGAGGCCATTTATTAGTTGATAATGCCAAAAAGAACCAGATGGGGAGTTCTTCTAGAAGTTACCCACAGTAACTTCTTACAGTTATATATAATATATATAACAGTAATATAAATATAAATATAACAGTATTCTTACAAATCACATACAAATGACTCTTACTGATATATGACTTTTTCAGCAGATAGTGCATGACAGATTTTTTTCCAGACTGCGCACTTCACCATTGGCTCTAGGGCAACACTAGGGAGGAAAGCAGGAGAAAGAAGGTAATGCCCAGGTCTGAAAGGTTCCTGGTGTGCATAGCCATCTGCTCAGGTATTACGTGTACCCTGACAAACGCCCAGTCTTTTGGGACCCAGATCATGCTTTCTACTGGCAGAACATCTATATGAAAACATTAATGCTGAGGCCAGACTCAACAACAACATGGAGGGGACAGTGTCCTGTGACATGACCCCTCTTCTGCCACATCACCTAGACTGCACATATGGCCCCAGACAGCAATGATGAATGTGCAAAGGAAAGAGAGCCCGAACCCTGCACACAGAGTACCTCTGCACACCTCTTCCAGTTAACACAGGACAGTGTCACATTGGTGTCCTCAGTGATCTGAAACAGAGTGAAGACATGTTCTCAACATGCTTTGCCTCTCTTATCTGCACTACCTCAAGGAATATCTATGGATGATTTGAGGAGAAAAGGAATGTACCCTGTCCCATTTTGAGAAGAAAAAAAAATATGTGGATAACAAAGAAACTGTCTATGAAAAACCTGAAACTTTTCTCTGGAGCTGATTAAAAATGCTGGAGCAGGCCTGAGGCAAGGACTGGATAATGGCTCAGCTCAAACCTCCACCAACTTTTTGGTCCATCATCCAAGCCTCTCCAGTTAATCAGCATCACTCTCAAAATATTGCCTGTGCAATGTGTAGCTATAGTCATATATGTGGTTCTGTCCCAGTTTCAGCTGGGACAGAGTTATTTTCTTCCTACTAGCTGGTAGCTGTGTTTTGGATTTAGTATGAGAACAATGTTGATAACACACTGATGTTTTAGTTGTTGCTAAGTAGTGCTTATCCTAAGTTAAGTATTTTTCAGCTTCCCGTGCTCTGCCAGTGGGCAGTTGCACAAGAAGCTGGGAGGGAGCACAGCCAGGACAGCTGATCCGAACTAGCCAAAGGACTATTCCATACCATAGAACTTCATGCCCAGTGTATAAACTCAGGGGAGCTGGCTGGGAGGGGCAGATCACTTGTTGGGGTCTAGCTGAGCATTGGTCAGTGGGTAGTGAGCAATTGCCTTGTGCATCACTTTTCTTGGGTTATATTTCTCTCTATATTTGTTATCTTCCTTTTTATTACTATCATTAGTATTATTATATTTCAGTTATTAAACTTTTCTTATGTCAACCCATGAGTTTTCCTTTTTTTTTTATTCTCCTCCTCATCCCACAAAGGGGTTGGGGAGGAGAGAGTGAGTGACTGCATGGTGCTGAGTTGCTGGCTGGGATTAAACTGTGCCAAGTTCCAAACACAGCAGAAACATAGGAATTGCCATTGAAGATTATAGTGCACTTAATCCAGGGGCTTGCCAGATCCTTCAGAGGACAGAAAAGGAACCCTTCAAAAGTGTGTATACAATATGCTGATGTGAAAAAAACCAGAGTTTCCTATCAGATACCTGCCTCCTATGCTGGGATGCTCCTAATCTTTTTTAGTTAAGGACATAATCGTGATTTTCAATATCCTTCCAAAATTCTGTCACTGCAAATATGGATATTCTACTCTTCCATGTATGCATATTCAGTTTCCCTACATCACTAATGATCAGACATTACATTTATTACAGCCTTTCAGTGTGATTCCCTAATTCTTTTGCATATAGTATTGTGTTTGCTTGGAGTTTAATATCATCTGTAAGTTTAATATAATTTCTCTTTATCCTGTCCTCTGGGAAGCTGTTAAAATAAAAATGTGAGATTTATTACTGTCTCCTACATTATCGGCTCTTGAAAGTGGTAGTTCTGCAATATCATAATAGTTTTGACCACTATGAACTAGCACCTATGAGCACTTTTCTCCTAGGAGTATGACTTTCATTGATGGTATTTTCTGCAAGGATAGCATTCAAGAATTTTTTGATTACTTGCAGAGCTTCAAAATAATAAAATTACATGACACATGCTGAACAGCTTATTAGATATAGTAAGAGACAGAAATGTCAGCCAAAGAAAAGAAAACAGATCAGAAAACTCTGTCTGGGTAATGTGTTAAGAAATAATACAATCCAGGATAATACAAAGACTAATAGAAAGCCAAGGTATTCTCTATGCAGTTTTCCCCCTCTGCTCCCCTTGGCAAGGGTGCAAAGATACTCTTTCTTAGCCTCCACATTACTACCTTTAGTTCAGTTTCTACTCTGTGAAAGTAGCATCTCCTATCCTCAGCATCTGAAGCCCCTAAACCCAGTGTTAATATGCCCATGTCTTTTAAGCATGGTTGTCTTCCACAGACCTCTAGTTGTCCACACACTCCAGATTTACAGTTCACTTTTTCAAGGATATGTAATAGCAAATTGGTGATTGGATTTTGTCTTGCGTCATGCCTGTCAGTATTTTCCTGCATACCGTTTGACCAGTTAGGGCAGAGTTGTCTGGGTTAGGGCAGGGTACTGTGAAGCATCCAGTATGTTTCCTCTCCCCTCCTCTGGATTCTTACTAGTAAAGAGACCATCCTCCTAGTGTCACCACTAGCGGTTTAAATTTTGCTTCTATTCCTGCTGTCTTCAGTTTTTTAGAGTGCTGTTATGACAATTTCTTAAAAACTCAGGCTTCTTTCTCAGGGTTCTTCTTGCAGTCAAAGTACTGCTTTATCATCCAATTATCTCTCTGGAAAACTCAGAGTTGAAAAAATGCTTTAGTAGAAAAAATAAGTCAATTCATTCAGCTGAGCTTCCATGCAAATAAATGATTGTCAAGAGTTAAAGCCAATTTTCTGCCAGTGCTGTGTTACTTTCTCTCAGAATTGTGTTGTAAGGTAAGACAAGAGAGAAGAAAGATAAGTTCTTGAATGTATAGATAACAGAGAAATTACAATAGCAAGTGTATTTCATGTTATGTATGTACAATTTCTCAGTTGTCACAATAAGCAAAATTCATTGACACTGTGTGTAAAACACTGCACAACACTAACAAGTATTATCTAGGAAAATGTTCCCTGGAGTTTCATTTGAAAAGTAGTATTATCTACCAGGAAGGGATTTCAGTACGAAAATACAAAGGTTACAAGTAAAATAAATATGCACAGATATGCTTTCCATCCTTAGTGAGACCCCTTCACATTACACTGGCCAGGTATAAGAGCTTCAGTGCACATGCTTTAGCAATAGATTCCTCAACACTGCATGAGAATATCACACACTATAGTATAAATGAAACATGGACAATATATTTTATTCACTAGAGGCCAGGATCCCATGAAAAGCTAATTGCTAGAAGCAATAATCTAAAAGAGGAGATAGATTCTGCTCAACTCAGATCAATTGTCTTCCATTGGTTTCAATAGAAGCAAACTAAAAACATTTTGTGCAGCAGATTTTCTTCTTGATTGGCTCTAACACATGCTTCTGCTTGGTCTTAGCTTTCCTTAGGTTAATGGCAAGAACTCATCTGGGAGAAAATGCAAAGCCTCAGGCTGATGGTCAGTTCAGCAGGAACTTATGAAAACAAGATGGTCCCTATCTGAAAGCAGTAGGCTATTGATTTATAAATCTATCTCTCATCAGGTGAAATTCTAGCCTTTTGGATATTGCCTGCTGTGTCTCGAGCCCTTTGCATTAATGTTCCCAGGCACACCTATTCATAGCCCTCCTTTTAGTAGATTTTAAAAGTTTAATTAGCAGCTCTTTTCCCACAGTGCCTTACTTAGTAAAAATATCATAATCTCTCCCCGCCCCCCCCGCAAAAAAAAAAAGAAAAAAAATAGTTAATACTTTATACATAATCATATTTGTATTATTGGCATAGGTCAGGTTGTTGCCTTGGTGATGGAGAATCTGTTTTTTGCCATAAATGTTACTCCATTCTCCAGGGAAATATGGTAAATACAGGATGTGAATAGCCTTGTAATTCCACCTTTCATCTAAACGTATATCTTCAAAATAGAAGTAATTAGAAGTGAAGTTCAAAGTATTCTGAAATCTATTTTTTTCAATCTGTCCACATATAGAACATGCTATTAGGGCATGAAGAAACTCAATATTAATTCAAATTAGTTCTGTCAATGAATATCTATTTCTTTACATGAGATTTCACAGCTTCAGTAAGAGAGATCCATTACTGAGCAATTAGATTTGACTCCAAGCCTATGCTCATCTTCTTCCTCTTACCCCAAATATAGCAAATCTACAAAGCCAGAAGTCACAGGCAGAGTTATTTTTAGCACTGTCACATGACTGGAATTTGGAGAAAAAATAGCGCAGTTATTGAACATCCTTACTCTGAATGCATCATGGGAGAGAACCATATAACCATTCTCATTCTGTGGCACAGCTGAGAAAATGCAGAAACCAGATTTAATACATGACATGACCAAGCTTGAGAGAGGCTTGCTATAAACTCCTGAAAAGCCATTATTTTTTTAAAAAAACAAAATAATATATAATATTAATAATATCCCTGTACAGGAAAGCATGATGTTGGAAAAAAATACAACTACTTTTAAAGAAAAACATCAAATTTTCAGTGATGACTCAATTATTTTAGCACTATCTTTTAGATCACAGAGGAGTAAAAACTAAGAATGTTACACTGTCAGTATCTCAGGACACAGATAAAAATTACAGTACACTGTTCACTGTAATATAGGTGATAAGAGGAGACAACCCTGCATTCCTTTGCTTTGTAGACAGAGTGAGGTCAACACATATCAAACTCTATAAATCAAAACTACAGGGGCTTGCTTCATGCCATTTTGTGCTATATTTTTTCTTAATCACACAAAACATTAAAAGCTTAACTGTAATTTTTCTAAACGCAAGCATAAGTTTGAATTCTTAAAAAGTATGTGGAAAGTTTTTTTCCAAATAAAAAACTTGTCAACCCTGCAAAAATCAATGATGCATAAGAGTCAAATAAAATCACTGCTGGAAACTAACTTGCATTTTTGTCCTAGATAGTCTACAGATTTATACTGCAATGGTTATAAGCCAGTTATTTATATGAGGAAAAGGGAGGACTATCACAAACAAATGTAGGAATCAATTGTTCTGTCCATTCTGGCTCTGTGCCTGTGGAGCTTTCAGATACACAAATTCTTACTGCTTCTTAAAGAATCACAGTCTCTAAAGATCCTCTTTTTCTCTTTTCTTCCTTGGTTGTTCTAAGCAGAGCAAAGATGGAAGTAATTCAAACTGGCAGCTGCAGGCAAGTTTGGTTGTAAAAATAGGAACTAAGAGCTTGGAGCTGTTTCACAAGATCATTTCTCTAGCAGTGAGGTTTCTGTTTAGACAGAGAAAACTAGAGTTTTTAATTCTCTAGATGGGTTCTGGGAGTAATAATTCTAACAAGTGAGATTGTTCATAAAGGCTATAAGATGTCCAGCACTATTACAAAACCTCTTTGTCTTGCAACACCCAATGCTTGGAGAACTTACAGATTAATCCATTGGCTCCCAGTCCAAAGGCTGGCCTTCTGGTTTTCTCCTGCCCAGGAGGAGAAATTACAACAGATGAGAACTCAGTAGTGGAGCCAATTGAAACATTCCAACAAATTCAACATGTTAATGAAAAAAAGTTATGTTGTGTGAACATTTTTTTATCATCTCTGCCGAGCAGAAGAGGCAGGACACTGGGGATAATTCCGTGACACTCATCTAACTCTGCAAAAGCCACCAAGGCCCAGAAGACATTAACTGAATGGGCCTTTTGTACTTGCCACACTAAGCAACAGACTCAGGCAGCCCAAGAATGAATGCATTCCTGGGTGTGCACCAAAGAGCCCCAAGGAGAGGGTAACTGCAAAGCATAAGCAGAAGGCCACATACAGGCACAGAAATATATATGCTGGCATTACATATACAGCAGTTTGTAAACAGTTGGATGCTTTTGTTCTGTATGATGATACAGATGCAGCTGTGCATGGGGGCAGAGGAAATAGGGAGCCTCCATCCCTCACTGTCCCCTCCTTAGACAGGGACAAGGCTGAGCAACAGGGCTCTCTGCCAGCTCCCAGATTACTGCCCTTGGGGTAGAGTCTTCAGCAGAAGGAAAGGGGAATTATTTAGAGAGCAAGTAGAGGGATGAGTTCACCCTTGCTTTTCCCTGTGCAGCATGGAGGTGGCTGCACCGCTTGTAGGAGGTGAAAGCTGCCTGCCTGCCCTGTCACTGAGCAGAGCACAGCCATCCCTCAGCTCTCCCTGAGCTCCAGGTTCAGAATAGCTGTGATGCTGGTGGTGCTTAAGGTAGTGGGAGGTTTTAGGTACCTCCAGTGCACTGAAATCTTTAGGCAATGCAGTGAACGCATTGAGAAGCAGAAGAGCGTGATGCTTAATACTGCAGGGGAGTATATTTATGTTGCTGTGCAACTATTTCCTCTTCTAAGACAATGCCCAACGGAAACACTCTCACCTTTAAATAATTACATGCCTACTGCATTTGATTATAACAAAACTATTGTTATGCTGGTAGAACAGTTGTTAGGGGAGCCCAGTAACATGTAGTACAAAACTTGTTTTCAGTTCTGAGGAATAAAAAGCTGTAACAAAATGGCTAAAGAAAATGAATCTCAGTAGATGGAGCAGGTGGAGAGTGGGCTTAATCAATCCAGAGATGTGAGGAACTCGGAGTACTCTCTGCTGATAAAAAATAAGGCTGAAGTTGGAAAAAAGGTGTGTACATTTAATGGAATTCATTCAGCTGCAGGGTTTAGAGGCTTACTATAGGAAAGGCATGTAATTCATTATGCTTTAATCCTTGACCTATTTTATGTCAGTAAACCATGAATACTTACGTTCATGCTAAGCCTAGAAGTTAAAGTAATGCTGTGTCAGCTTTCAGGGTGAAAAACACTACAGTTTTGTTTCCTCCACAAAAGTGTGTCTAATTACCTCCTGAGGCTGAAGCCAATAGGAAGGTTAAACTGTGATCTGTTCTTATTGTTCACTGTTCAGACTTCTTTGAATTAGAAATATGTAAGGTTTACACACAAATTATCTAACCATCTCCAGGCCCATTTACAAAGTAATTCAGAGTTTCCTCCAGTGCTGCCTTGAGATTTCTCTGGTGCAGAAATCTGAACGCTGGAACTACTGCTGGACAATCTGACTGAAGACCAAAGAAATGTCACTTTAGATATTAATCCCGAAGTCATGCAGCAGAGCACAACAAAATGGTTTAATAAGTCTTTAAGCAAGTCTGCTAGCAATGGAGGTAGCTAAATCCCTAAGAGGCTGAGCAGCACTCCAGTTCTGTCTGAGAACTAGGCACAGTGTGCCTACTTTTGCTCCCCTGTGGCATCTTGAACGAAGTATTGTAAAGGGTGCGTCTCCCACCCAGTAAAATAACGAACTTTATCCATCATTCATGTCATAGTTTGGTTATCAACCAGCTTCACTAGAGAAATCATAATAGCCACCCAGCCATGTGCCAGAAATTGTAAGGTATTTAATGCCTTATGAACAGAGAATGGAGTACAGTCAGCTCAGCACAAGCATGCCTGTAACAGAAAACCAGGAGAGAAATATTTCACATTAATTCTCTGACAAAACTAGAAACAGTTGGGAATAGCAGACATTCTTATCTTGTCCCTGATTTACTACTGTCTAACAGTGCTATATCTATTATCTTTTGTAATTTGTGAACTGTTATGTTAAATTTACTGTATTTGATTTTCAAGGAAATTTTTGGACCCACAGTTACTTTTCTTTTGCCATCTTCCTGAAACCAAGAGAATACTGTTAATAATAAGTATGTAACGATGATATGCTGATGGAACTTCAGGATATTGAGGAACGTATCATGAGAGAGAGGACAACAACAAAAATTTAAACTGTTTTAAATCTCTATTGTCCTGATCTACCGTAAGATGTAACACCAGGTTAAGTAAAACATGTCACTTAACACTACTTTTAGTACAAGCCTTTAGCTGCTTGGATATACTACTGGTGTTAAGTCTTCTCACCTCACCATTTAATACATTGCCAGACAAATGAATATTTATGTTTTGCAGGACTTTTTTTTCCTATCTTTTCTACAATGCTGTATCTCTGTGTAACCATATCCAGCATAAACCTAAGAATGATCATATTAATAAGGACAGGAAAAAAACCATTTCACAGAGAATCAGTGAATGTCAAGGGTCAAGTCTTGGTGGATTTTATATTTCAAAACTACTTTAGGCACGGTTTTTTACTTAAAAAATTTTTTTCACCTTTCTTTATATAGATTGGTTCATACAATACAGTTCACAAGGTCTTGTTCATTATGTTAGTTGCAGAACTCCCAATGAAATAAGCAGGAATCCTGCAATCTGACCAGTATGTTACTTTCTGAAAATGTGGAAAAGGCAATGAATGTGGAATTAAAAATACAAATGTCTGTAAATAAAATGTGATAATAGAGTACATTTTTAATAAAAAAAAAATTCTATATTCTTGTGACTGGTAAGAAGTTTATAATTCACAAGAAATTAGAATTTAAAATGGACAGATAAAACAAAAACCAATGCCTTTTTTCAGTGACTCAAAGCTACATTTTCATTTTAACACCTATGTTTCCTACTCATTTCTTGGTATGCATTTCATGTACACACATTCAATTGAGGTGTATGGTAAACAAACTTCAAATGATGCCTAAAGGAGTAATACTGATCTGTCACTTTAGCGAACTCTTACAAATTTAACAAATATGTTATTTTAGTTCCTGCCCTGACAATTTTCACATCAGTCTTAAAAGTAAGTGGAGAGGGAGTGAGAGAGAGTGGGAAAGAAGGAAGACAGCAAACATTTTGCAGGTTTTCTGAGGAAAGTGTGCTACAAAAGAAAGTGTACTACAAGGAAATAGGACAACCACAGAGTCCCCCTCTGGTGTATGTGGAGAGGATACCCATGGGATTAGGCTCTGAAAGCCAAACCCAGAAATTGTGAGACCTGGCAACAGCACTTGTGACTGCTGCTAAAATCTCTGCCATCCAGGGCTTTCATTACAAGGTAATGTGCACAAACATTTGCTTGTTTTCTGGAGAAAATTAACTAAGGTTGTAACACATGCCATTTTAAAAACAGAACTGCAGATAGAAATTGGTAGTCTTCAATGTAACAGCTAGTTCACAAGTCTGTCTTGTGACTTTTCAGACAAGAAAAAAAGAAACTACAAATAAGGTAAATCTGTAGTCCAGAAGCCTACCATGCTTTCCTGCCACCTTGACCACACACATGAGTTTATGGGCTGGATACCACATCCTTTTGAAGAGACCTAGGCCTTCAGTTGAAATAACAAAAATTGACATTCTCAAATGCCAAAGTCTGAGAACCGTTCTCTACAGGAAACTCAAATTGTAAAAAATCTCCATCTAACTCTATCTTCTAATTGTTAAAAATAATCTGATTTTGAAGGTCGTGTGTTGGAATTATAAAGGGGAATGCATGGCCACTGATTTAGCTAAGAAAGGAGGACCTTCTAAGACAGAACTGGAGCAGTGAGGGCATGTCATACACTGGATGAAGGACAGGCCATGCATTTAATGGTTGCCATTAAGGATTGCTGTTCCCAGCTGTCTATGCCATTGTCCAAGGCAAAAAACAACACCAGAAAGCGATTGTGTCTGTGCTCTGGTCACTCACAGATCTTTGCCTAAGCCACCTGTGAAGGTGAGTTGCTCCAAAAGGACAATTATAAAGTGGAGGATGGAAAGTGTAAATACAGACTGCTTTCTGCTGAAAGCTTGTTAGGAACAGTAATGCCCAGCACAGGAGCAAAGTGCCAGTTCCAAGCAGTAGTGTCTGAAATGGACACTACTGCTTTCACTTGTGGGGATACATCAGAACCTTGTGTTTTTCTAAAAGACTGAGGTTGGCTCTATTCTTTGCATTTAACTTAGGAAGAAAACTTATTTAAATTAGGCTTTGGTAAAATCTAGGTTAAACAAGCATGACCAGACTTGTTATTGTTTCAATTATAATTTATCCAGAGTGTTTTGCTCTAACTACCCAAAAAACCCACTACTCAGGGACAAGAATTTAACCTTGATCCTTAGAGAAATTACCTTGCTCAGGGTATTCCTAATGATCTGTTGACTCCTTTACCAATACACTAACATATAGAAGATAATCCAGTTTGACAGGGATTAAAAGTCATTTCTGCCACTTGACAGGGACTTCAGTATCAACTGAGTCCTCGTTCTCATGTTCACACTGAAATCATGTCTTTGCAAATGCTTCAAGGCAGAGTCTTCTGGGGCTTGGTTTGTGGGGTTTTTTTGAGGTTTTTTTTGGGGGGAAGGGGGTGGCGGGGGCCAACATAGGTGATCCCAGCTTGTTTTCTTCTTCTGGGGAGCAATTACCAACCAGAGAGAGGAAGTAGAAGAGGAAGTCAGCAGAGGAACCTGGAGGAGATGGTGGCAGTCATAATAAGGACAGCAGAGAGAGGGAAAGCAAGGTCAGGAAGAAAGTCCTTCTATACAAAGACTGTGAGGAATAAGCCAAAGGCAGAAAAGCAGTATAAATTGCCCACATCAAATTATTTAATCGCTCTAGGCTGCAAGTACTAGATCATGATTTTCAGAGAATGACAATCATAAATATCTTATTGCAGAGATGCACAAAATCTGTATCAGTGTTGGGAATAATTCTACCAGCTACTTTGCAGTCATTAAAACACTACTTACAGTTTCATATCATTCCCACAATGCAGAAGAGATGAAACAATTTGATTTTACAGAAACACTTTGAGAACTAGAAACCTCTGACTACAGTTGAAAATGTGCAACATATTTTTAATCAACCTTTCAGCTAGAACCAAATTACATAGCACTGGATGGCTCTAAAATCTGTTTACACAAAGGGCGCAACACTGACTATAGTGAGTAATTTTCTAATCGTGATGAAGATGATGTCATTTGGAATAAAGAAATGGTTTAGGCATGTATTATTTATTATCCCCTTTACAAATAGCTTATGAATAGCTAAGAGATGTTTAATAGCAGTCCTAAGCATGTCACAGACATTGATAGTATGTGCTAGAGTTGGTTATAAGCAATGCATTGTTATAAATTATGCATGGATTTCTAGGACTCTCTAACGGCACTTTATTAAAATTCTGCTGGGTCTGTTATTGACCTATTCCACATAATTTATAAAATCTTAATGCAAAGTTTGATAAATATATATTTTGACTTTTCAGTTACAGTCCTTATTCTCCATTTGGTGGTTAAATCAATGGGTGAAGAAAATTAATGGAAATTACTATTGCAGAAAAGCACATTTTTACCAAGCATCATTTTTCAAGAAAAGTACCTGTAGCATGTAAAAGTGTTGACTTTTTATAAAGACTGGAAGTCAAGATTAAAATTACTTTGTATTCAGATTGCAAAGTACCTTATGCTACCAATTTACTTTAACAGTTTGTGGGCCAAATTCTCTGGTTGGCCACCTTGTCTTTTGATGCACTACAGCCAGATAGATAGCTATAAAATGTACCAGCCCTTTGAGACAGGAAAAATACGGAATCTGAAATGGTGCCATAGGAAAGGATGTTATGGTGCCTTTAATTGTCATTTTCCCTTACAGGCACAGATTACTATTTATAATACATCTGATTCTTATCTTCATAGTTTTACTAGATCTCTGACAATTTTACATGACCTAAAATCTGATTCTTTGCCTGTACATATGTTGCAAAAGGATGATTTGAAACATCCTGCATTTTCATCTCTATTTCTCATAGGCCCTTATTATACAAAGTCTTGTCTCGCTTCCATATACTATCTCCTGCACTGAATGTTTGAAATTATTATGCGCTTTAAACAATGAATTGGTGATCCACTGTGAAGAAAATAAGAGTCACTGTTAAAAAATTTACCCAAACCTGACTTGAAATAAAAGCTTTCCATTTGCTTTTGAATATTCTGAAAAAGGTAAAAAAAAAAAATAAAAAATTAGAACTCACCCAGTCACTGTTTAGGAGCGATCTTTTGTTTCTCCTCCCTGTCACCTTCCTTGCCATGGCATCTCTTGCTGGGTATCTGTATAGCCTTTTGCATTTACACTGTGCTAGGGTATTAGAAGGGACACAATAGATGATCTCATCCTTGTGTTGGCTGTGCTCTGCTGAACTTCACTATTGTGAAAATCAACAGCAAAACACCTTTAAGAAATTCTAACAGTGTTCTCCCACTCCCAGTATCAAAGGAATCTGCCTCATTCAAGGTAAAATAAAAATCAGGGGTAATTTCTCAGCCATTTTGTTCCTTTCTATAGACTGTATATAGGCTACATTGCCCTTGTAGACCAGCACCAAACATTTGTCCTTCAGGCTACCAATATATTTATCTTTTGTGGGAAGGATCTCAGAATAGGCAAGACTGGTATAGCACTTCCAAGTGAAAGGTCTTTGATGTTACCCTAATGCAATTATTTCAGATTTTAAAGTATGTAGAAAAGCCCAACCTCCCAGCTCCCTTAAAATGTCATTGTGTAGCTGTGCAATCACCCTTTCAGTCTAAACAAGCCACCTCCAAAGTGCTAGATCAGGAATTCCTTTCCAAAGGTACAGTCTCAAGAATGTGCTAGGGATGACTGGTGCAGTTATCTGGTATTAACTATTTGGCAACTCATTGTTTACACAGTATAGTCTGGTTTCTACTTGGAGACAATAACTACTGTAGTCAATTACATACTCTGTAAATAGAAAAAAAATTCCTCAAAGGGGACTGAGGCAGCACCAACACTTTGCTTTTAGTTATTGACTAAATTAACCAGTTCCTACTGACCGGGTTTTTATTTGTTTTATACTAATCCCTTTAATGATTCAGTATTCCTCAGACAGAAAGCTCACAATGACCATGCACAAATCTGTTGTATAAAGTGAAATAATGTCTTAAGACTAATAATCTATAAGGTATCACACAGAGTATTACCAGCTGCCAGTATGGCAGTTTCATTCATCGACATAGTCAATAGAATTTTATTACCTTTGCTTCTTGGAGTTTCCACCCAAAAATTAATTAGGCCTATGAGCATGGCATACCTGAGAATCTAAATGATTTACACCTGATTAAATAATATGCCCTGGTTTCCAGGTTTCTTTTCTTTGTGAGGAAACAACTGATTTAAGCCTATCCTGGTGAGTAACTCTGGAAAAATATTCCTGCTCTTGTACTAAGGCCCAAATTTCTTAAGATAAAGCAGCCTTTACTGAACATAGTCCATGAGTTTTACATAAAAACATCTTATCTTTCAAAGTGGCTCAATCATACCTCAAGATGTTTTACTATATATCTAGGAAAATGTGGGCTAAGTGTTAGGACAGTTAAATGCCTGAGTAACTCTGAAAAAGAACTCAACCATCTAGGTCATTCAAGACAAGGCAATGACACTTATGGGAGTTTTCAAATATTCCTGGAAGCCTATTTCAGTTTATTTCAATGAGGAATTAAAGAACCTACTTGAATCTTTCTGCCTCCAAGTACTTTGAAAACCTGGCCACTAAGGCATGAAGCCTAAAATCCTTAATATTTTTGACCCAGAGCCATAATTTGCCACTAAGCCTTGGACTAGTTGATCTCTATTCCCATTAGTTTCTCACCAGATAATGACATATAGAATATCATTTTAAAAAATCATCTCACTGGAAGCAATATAATGTTCTCATTGCTGTACCTCAACCCTCACTTGCAACAACTTCCTACTGATAATACTGGAGATTCTTTCTTTCTTTTATCTTGGAAAATATCATGAATGAAAATAGACAGGGCTTAGTTTTACTTTCAAATGACAAATAAAACCCTTCAAAAACAAAGCTGAGAACACACACACTCCTCCATTTTTTATTTACATGTTTACAAAGAATACAGTGAGTTTTCTGATCTTATGAGGTAACTATGAGACACTCTGTAGGAGAGTCACATGATTACTTGAAGAAAAGAGAAAAATTATTTTATTTTTTCTCTGTATTAATATGTTCTGTTTATTGCACACACTTAGTTATTTGAATATGGAAGAAATAACAACACAGCATAGAGTTAGAAGAGCCAGAATGTATTTCTGGAGTTTATCTCTAGCATATGGTTCACATTCTAGGTCAGAAAAGACACTTAGCTATTTCTGATTGTTTAACATCAACTTGTCCCTGCTTACTGAATAATAAGGTAGGTTACGCCCAGCAATGGTTAAAAAAAGTCCTTCTCCATACTTCCATTGTGTCATTGCAGGGGAACATGGGAAGCCCCATTTTTTTGTTTTACTCTTCCTGCAACTAAAAATATCTTAAAGCAAAATAATACTTGCAGACAGCTTTTTAAAGTTATCTCAAAAAGCGGCTTTTCTTGGTCAGTAACTGATGTTATTTTGCTTAGCAGAGTATTTTCACCCTTTATTTCACTTGTTTGAACTAAATTACATTAAAAGATCTTTATTACAACCAAACCATCAGAAACATTTACTTACTTCTAAACTTACTCTGAAACTTTTTAAAGTTAATGTACATATTCCAATTAAACTCAGACTTTGTCACAGTCTGCACTAGTTTCCATTTTATAAGCATACACTTTTAAAAATCAGTGCCTGAAACTGTCTGTCCAGAGAAATCTGAGATGGGCCTGAGATGGTATCTTACAGAGTTGTTCATCCCACCTATAACCTTCTCCTCATGCTTGGTATTGTGACCAGATTGGTCAATACAGATGAGTCCAAGGCAAAGTTCTGTTATTCACCGTTGAATAAAACCTATGTTCTTCAGCAAGGTCCCAGACCTAAGATATGTTTTAGTAAATTACTCTCTGCATAAACAATTCAACAAGCAATCCTTATCATTTCTGTCAAGCGTCCATCCCTCACAAGTACATATTGATACAGTTACACGGAAGTAAGTGGAATGACATCTCTAGAAGCCAGCATGTCATTGGGCTTTATTTTACTCTCCCTCTCTAGTTTGAAAGTATGAAATTGTCTGCAGTGTAAAAGAGCCAGCTCACTCCTAGAAGACATTGGAGATGGCAGGGAGACGTTTAAGTCATTCAGGAAAGTCATGGAGCAGTTCAGAGTTATAGGATCAAAAGCAATTAGAGAGGTTTTAGCTCAAATGCCCTTCAGTGAAATAGTTAACTATGTTCACGTCAGCAAATCTTAAGGCTACTCAATCTCTAGATGGGCACTTAAGACATCTCTGAAGTCATTATTTCAGTTGTATGGTGCAGACTCAGTCATCAGTCCTCCAGTGACTCAAGGGTGGGACTTTTGTGGCCACATGAGAAGGAAAAAGTATGCAAAACTGTCAACGTTTATATCCTGGATCACAGTCCTATGGAAAGGATAAAGGGTGCAAGAAACTCCACAGGCATGGTACAAAAGGATGTAAATGCCTCCAATGTTACTGTGACTAGCACTATCACATGCAGCAACACTCTGTTTATCCATAACAAACTAAAACACGCAATTCCAGGAGCGTAAGTATATTTTTGCATTACACTAATGGGGATTTTCTTCCTTTATTTTCTCCCTCCTGCTTTTCCCCGTTAGCCTTGTGGCTCTGGTCTGCTAGGTCTGCATTCCTGTCAAGTTCCTACCTCTACTAACCTTCTTAGTAAGGGCAAGACTGGGAGATTCTCATTGTTCCCAGCCTTTGAAATGTAACCTGTAGGAGGTGTGAGAAGAAACAGTAAAGAGGTACATTAGTTCAGAATGAGGAAACTTGTGCCAAAAAACAAAAGGCCAGGAAACAAACAAACAAAAGCTATGTATGCTCATGATTCCTTTTCATTAAGAAGCTCAGTGTATTTTTCCAGATGATGGATTTCTCTCATTTAGAAGATGAACAAACTCAACCCAGTGACCTTCAGCAATATGTTCAACATCCTTCAAGTGGTACTGAAATCCCATTCTTCCCTTCATTGCCCTTTTTATGAACATCTAGACTAGAGCTTAACAGAACTGATAGATGAAAAAAGATATAACTAATGTATATATTTTAGACAACTTTGAGAAAAAAAAAATGCCAAACCACATGGATAGGCCTGATCCAAGCCTGATCCAAGCCTGATCTACAGTAAATTAGGCATTCAGTGAGAGAAGCTGGACCCAGGATTTTGTGTTTGCCTGACTATAGCTTTGAAAACTGCATTTGAAGAATTCAAAATAGACTTCATGGTTATGTATTCATGGTTACATTACTAAATTATTTTACCTTTAATTATGCAGTAAAACTTTGTCGTGAAGAATTCTAGTGCTTGTTAGGAAGTTTTGCATTTTGAGAGCTCAATTAGAACAGAAGAAGAGTAATTCTGGACAAGCAAATTAACTAGCCTGATTTTGCTAAAAGGCTAAGCAGGTAAATAGTTAATAGCTTTGATTTTTGTGTTGTATTCATTCAGTTTTATTATCAACTTATTCATGCCACTAATGTCCCTAAAAGGCATAATTCAGTTACCTGGTCATGATTAATTTGCAAACCCAGGAAAAAACATACAAATTTCCACCTTGTAAATCCAAATAATAGATATTAAATGTGAAGTTAAAGTATTTATCAGATGAAAGCAAAGACTCTAAAGACCAATAATCAAGGAAAAAATGGGCAAGAAATGAGCGGGAAATATGCCAAAGTCTGAGCAGAAGTTATGGGTTACACTGCATAGAAGGCCACCCAAACCTGTTTCCAGTGCCCTCTCATGAGGAAACACGTTGAAACATTCAGAAAATGGCAAGACATTACCTGGGAATCAGAAGGGGGAGTCATTATATCATTCAAAACCATAGCAACATTCAGTGTTAAACAGAACATGCTTTCCCTCATAAAGCATAGACTGAAAGGTTGTGAGCAAAGTCTCTCTGTCAAGAATGAAGCAGTGATTATTGTTAACAAACTAGAATGTTCTCCAAGCCCTGCCTACATTGCCTACACAACTTATGTATAACACAATGCCATTTCTTTCACAGAATCACAGAAATATTGAGGCTGGAATAGACTTCCAAGATCATCATGTCCAGCCTATGACCCAACACCATGACACCAGCTAGGCCATGTCACTCAGTGCCACATCCAATCTTTCCTTAAACACCTCCAGGGATGGCAACTTCACCACCCCCCTGGGCAGTTCATTCCAGTGTCTAATTGCCCTTTCCATGAGGAAGCACTTCCTAATATCCAACCTAAACCTCCCCTGGCACAGCTTCAGGTCATGCTGTTTCGACCTGTCACTAGTTGCCTGGGAGAAGAGCCTGACCCCCACCTGACTACAACCTCCTTTCAGGTAGCTGTAGAGAGTGATATGGTCTCCCCTGAGTCTCCTCTTCTCCAGGCTGAACAACCCCAGCTCCCTCAGCCTCTCCTGATAAGACTTTCCCTCCAGTCCCTTCACCAGTCTTGTCACTCTCCTCTGGACCCCTTCCAGCATCTCAATTCTCAATATCTTTCCCGAAGTGAGGGGCCCAGAACTGCACACAGTACTTGAGATGAGGCCTCACCAGTGCTGAGTACAGGGGGAGAATTACATCCCTAGTCCTGCTGGCCACAATATTCCTGATACAAGCCAAGATGCCATTGGCCTTCCATGCCACCTGGGCACACTGCTGGCTCATGTTCAGCCAGTTGAAACCAGTACTCCCAGGTTCCTCTCTGCCAGGCCTCTCTCCAGCCACTCATCCCCCAGTCTGTAGAGTTGCATGGAGTTATTGTGGCCAAAGTGTAGGACCCTGCACTTGGCCTTATTGAACCTCATACCATTGGCCTCAGCCCACCAACCCAGCCTGTCCAGGTCCCTCTGCAGTGACTCCCTACCCTCCAGCAGATCGACACTCCCCCCTAGCTTGGTGTCATCCGAGATTTTACTAACAGTAGACTCAATCCCCTCATCCAGGTCATCAATAAAAATGTTGAATAGAACTGAGCCCAGTACTGGTCCCTGGGGGACACCACTGGTCACTGGACACCAACTGGATGCAGCACCATTCACAACCACTCTCTGTGCCCAGTCATCCAGCCAATTTTTACCACAGCAAGGGGTGCAACTGTCCAAGCCATGAGCTGCCAGATTTTCCAGGAGGATGCTGTGGGAGACTGTGTCAAAGGCTGAGCCTGAGCACCTGGTTGTCTTGTACCTGCTGCTTGATGTCACTCAGGATGATCTGCTCCATAACCTTGCCAGGCACCAAGGTCAGGCTGACAGGACTATAGTTTTCCTGTCGGCCAGGACAGGGTTAATTTTCAACAGCTAGTGAGGAGTGGGAAAGCTGCTGTGTGGAATCCCACACAATGAGTCCCCGAAGCTACTGAGGGGCAGGGTGAATCAAGCCAGTTTGCAGAAGTAAAAGCCATCCAGCTGGCTTTGGATATTGCTGAGCAAGAAAGGTGGCCAAGGCTTTACCTCTACACTGACTCATGGATGGTAGCAAATGCTCTGTGAGGGTGGCTGCAGCAGTGGAAACCGAGCAACTGGCAGTGCAGAGGGAAACCCATCTGGGCCGCTGAACTATGGCATGATATTGCGGCTCGGATGGAGAACCTAGTTGTGAAGGTGTGACGCACGGAAACAGGCTCAGAAACTCGCAGAGAGTTTATGAGGAGGTATGTTTATTCGCCGGCAGGTGCACGGGGGCTAGCGCCTCCCAAAGCGTGCACACCGGCATAGCTTCGCATCGTGTTTATAAGCAGTAAATCAATACATATTCAATAGATTGCCCAATACGCCTAGACACATACGTCA
>JAVSBS010007753.1:22908-43756 GCA_033124195.1 Coracias cyanogaster | reverse complement strand
AGTGGTACGGGGGACGATGGCTGAAGTATAAATACGGAGAGGCCTGGCAGGTTGACTACATCACACTGCCACAAACCTGCCAAGGCAAGCACTATGTGCTTACAATGGTGGAAGCGACCACTGGGTGGCTGGAAACATATTCAGTACCCCATGCCACTGCCTGGAACACCATCCTTGGCCTGGAGAAGCAAGTCCTGTGGCAACACAGCACCCCAGAGAGGATTGAGTCTGACAACGGGACTCATTTCTGAAACAGCCTCATAGAAACCTAGGCAGAAGAGCACGGCATTGAGTGGATCTATCACATTTCCTACCACGCACCAGCCTCCAGGAAAACTGAACAATATAATGGACTGTTAAAAACTATGCTGAAGGCAGCATGGGGTGGAACCTTCAAACACTGGGACACTCATCTGGCAAAGGCCACCTGGTTGGTCAACACAAGAGGATCTGTCAGTCAAGTTGGCCCTGCCCAGGCAAAACTTCCATGTACTGTAGATGGGGATAAAGTCCCTGTAATACACATGTGGAACGTGTTGGAAAAAACAGTCTGGGTTACTCCTGCCTCAGACACAGGCAAACCCATCCATGGGATTGCCTTTACTCAAGGATATGGGTGTACATGGTGGGTGATGCAAGAGAATGGAGAGGTCTGATGTGTGCCTCAGGGGAACTTAATTTTGGGGGAGAATGGCCAGTGAACTATATTGTATTTCTCTTTGATTGTTAAATGGCTGCTGGGCATGATGCAGATGGTATAGAATAAGGGGTGGATAATGTCCTGGTTTGGACAGGACAGGGCTAATTTTCAACATCTGGGTGGGAACCACAGCCAGGCTATTCCATACCATGCTGACATAATGCCCCCAGCACAGGTTCCTCACAGTGCAACCTGGTGAGAGGTGCTCGGGTCTGGGTCTGCTCCGTCTTCGCTTGGTATTGTTTGCTTTGTACACTGTTTTTCTCACAGTTGTTATTGCTGTTGTTGTTCTGATTATTTCTTGTGTATTAGTGTATTAAATTCTCCTTATCTCAACCCACAAAGGCATTTGTAATCTTTTTTGCTAAGGGTGTTGGAGGGCAGCGGCCATGTGGTTTGAGTCCCAGCAGGGACCAAACCACCATACTCATTAACAATGTTGAAAGGCTACCAGACAAATGTGTAAGCCTCTCCTGTAAGTTCTCTAGTTATTTCATTAAATCCATTTTGTACAGGCTTCCTAAATTCCACCATAGTTTTAAAATGTTTTTTTATAATCAAGCTTTTTGTATGAGGACCAATTTTTAAATTTTGACCCCTAAGTTATCATACTTGTAATCTCATCTAATAAAGACAAACAACATGATATATCCACCTTTGACAGCACACTTTAAATTGAACTTGACTTCCAAAGCCTATTTTTGGACATATAGAAGCAGAAAAAGCAACTGCGTTCCTCGGGAACTGAATGTTTTTCAAGTTATGGCTCAGTATCTTATCAAGGAATAATTAATAAGCCAAAAATTACATTTAAAAAAATATTTTCAGAAAAATTTAAGGAGCCAAACTCATCCTAAAAGGATTCATCCTGTACAGCAATAGAATTCTGCATTGATATTGTATGTGCCCAGGTACAGCTGTACACAGTCTAAGGAAAATATAAAAGTTACATTAGATCTAAAGTAGTGTATAATGTCAAACAGATGAAAATTCAGCTTCCATGCTATAAGCAAGAAGATAAGGATGTGACTAAATTCTCTGTGCACAACACAAACTTAATTTCCTCCAAGTATTTGTTGTCATCATGAAATCTAAAAATGAAGGCAAAGCGTGAACAGGTTTGATAACATGTAGTTCTCAAGGACATTTCAGCCTAATACAGACAAGGTCAAAATAAATCAAACCAAACTTCCGTTGTTAAAGCCTGGATTTAAAGCATATTGATCCTAAAAATCTAAGACATACACAAGCTGTTCATGTGAATTCAGGCAGTAATGGATGTACACCTTATCAGAAGCCTTCTTTTGAAGATTCCAGCCAGTGCTCAGCTTCTGCTCATTAGTTGGGGCAGGGGAAATATGTTCTGAATGGCAAGTATGTTACACAAAAGATCCAGCTAGAAGAATGGAAAAAGACTAATTCTGCTATATCTGCTAAGGAAAAACAAGAAATTGCTAATTGATTTTGTCAGAAAACAAAAGCATGTGCTCTCTTCAGGGCTTTAAGAAAGGTCTAAAGGCTCTTTAGGTGATTTGTGGTATGATCTCCACTGGCAACAAATTATCAGGCTACACAAGGGGCCGCAAAAGGAATACCTAGACCTCATTGTTATAATATGTGCAGAAAATAGATGAATATGCTCTAAATAAAAAATTACCAGCTTCATTATCGATTTTTTTTTTTATGGTGTTGGTCATTACAGTATCCAAATGCTTGAGAAAAACAGAATTTTTCTCAGGGAAAAAGGCCGAAAGGGAGAATGCCTGAAGTCTGAAAGGCAGCAGGACTTAACCCAATTTAGAGATTGGCAAGCAAAACATTCACAGGAATGTTACCCAGAGATGAGTAGTATCTGCTTTTTCAGAGTACTTATCATTCTTGTAGTTATTTCTGTGCCCAAGTCTCAGTTTCCAATGGATTCAGTAGCAGCTGTGTATGTTTAGCACTTTCTTTGAAACTCTGGCTTATAGTTAACAAGAATAAGTTAGACTTGTCATGACAGAGAGAATTCTATGCAGGAGCCAACTGCTTTAATCTAGCAATACCCTTTTTATTCCTGTGAGTCATTCCCTCCTTCTCTGGATGTCCTCCACGTTCAATGTAAGCAACAATGAATTTCTGCAGCAATAAATGAAGTCTAGTCCATATACAAAGATGATAAATTATAATTATAAACACCAATCAAAATCATCCTCCTTTATATGTTTCATAATGATGTACAAAAATGAGAGGGTAAAGCATTTTTACTTTGCAGCAACTATCCTTCCACAGAACCATCCATACAGCACCTAACAGAAAAAAAGTATATAAACATATGATTAAATGTGAGATGATATGAAAAAATTCAAGTTAAGATGGTGAAGTTTCATGGAATTTAAAAGCACAAACTGTATTTAATTAGGTGGCAACACAGTGTCATTGGGGCTTTTACCTTTAACAGCATAAATCTCTGTCTTTGAGCAAATAGACACCTAGAGCTGGCAAATATCTCTGAATTGAGACTGACTTTATAGTTCTAGTTGTAAGGGAAAAACTGGTTTAGCGATGACCCACTTAGACACTTGTTGACAGTGTGTCAGGGCCTTGAGTGCATTCTCTCCCTTCTAGGAGTGCAGCTGGCTATGCAAGACCAACTGGTGATAAGAGCCATTGTGAAGAAAAAGCTTTGTGGGGAGGCCTCAAAAAGGGCTCCCCACTTCCTTTAGGAGATGTTTTTAGCCATGAGTCCATTGGAGTCCAGCAGGGCTACGTCGCAGCTGTGTGGTAGTCATGCCTGTGCCTGGCTATGTAGTCTATTGACTAGGACCCCTGATCCTGACCAGCAATCTGACCACCCCGGGACTCCATCTTTTTGGACTTACCCATCACTCTGGACAATACCTGACTTTATTTTTGCCAGATATGCCCTGCTCTTTGGGAACTGAAGGACTGCGCCCTGTTGGGAAGGGCATGATCCTGCTGGACAGGTAAGCAACCACCACCACATACTCTACCCTTGCGGAGTAGCCCAAATTTCCCCTGACAGGAAGTGTCTCAGGCAGTTTGTGCTTTGTTGCAGTCACAGAAATGGAACAGACTTCTCTTCCCAGTCCAGCCAGTCTTTTTACCAAACTTTTCTTCCTAAGTGTTTATGCCTTCTGGGTTTTGTTCCCTTTGTTTCAGGATCAAACCTTGTCTAGATGGAAGGAGAAAAACATGAGGGGGACATGGGCTCACTAGCAGCACAGGAGAGACAGGTTCTCACTTTTGGTGCCGGGAAACCCTCCAGCTCAAACTCTTGACAAGAACCAGCACAGGGAAAAAGTAACTTTTCTTCTGTAGTCCCTTGCTGGCGCACACTTGGTTTCTCTCTTTATGTTGTACTTAGGCAGTTCATACTATTTTAGGAGCTATTAGAGTATTCAACATTGCAGCAAAAGGCTATAAACTGGAGAAATCTTCTCAGCATGTGAAGACACAGCTTAGGCAAATTTGGGAAATATAGGAACGATACAAGAAGCATCCAAGAAATCCAGCAATATTTTGCATCAAAAATGTTTAGAAGATATAGGGGTATGAGGCCCATTAACTGCCATCCTCAGCTGTGCTGCTTTCTCTACTCTGGAGTTAGGGAAAGGCCATGTTTTATAAATAACGAAGATTTATCCCAATCCTTACAAATAGGAAACAGCATGACAACAAATCAGCCTCCTTTCTTTATGAATATATTTTAATATATTCTGTGGTTATTGGACTAGAACTATTTCTAATATAAGCTTGTTTCTCACAGGTTTCTTTCATTGTTTACTGATATATCCCTTCATTCATACCTTTTCATGCATTTAAAGTAGGCTATCTGCATAAGACACAGGTAAGACGTATTTTCTAAGAAACTTATTAAAGTTACCATCATCATTTTTTGCCCAGCAATCAACTGTTTGAGGTGTTACAGTTTTGACCTCCTTCTGACTGCAGAACTGTATCCCAGGACAGAAAATATTTTCAGTATGTTTCTTGGGATCAGTGATTTTTACAAGTGCTTTGGGTTAACAAATAAAATCATATGCTGTCCTTAGTTACATTATAGTACTCATTCAAACCCCAAAAGTATTCTTGCTTCCATGTGAATCTGATGGCAGCCACAGAAAATGAAGACAAGGTAATTAAATACATATTTCTCACAATCTAGAAACTGGAGGGCATCCAATGAAATTTCCAGGTACCAAATTTAAACGCATGTTCCATAATAAACTGTCCAACTCATTGACACAGTAAGCAGTTGAGACCAAAAGTCTGAATTAGTTCAAAAAAGAACTAGACAAAAATCACAGATCCACTAGGGGCACTTAAACACAATGGACAAATGTCAGCCTCTGGCTTAGAAAGACTGCCTTGTTAAATGCCTTAAACTGGGAGATTTCAAATGACTATTGTTCTGCACCTTGCCCTGATTCTTGTTCTCCCTCTAAGCACCATTTATGAGCTACCATCAAAATATGAGACAGCAAGCTAAATAGAATTTTGGTCTCAGACTATATGAAATTCTGCTTTGGAAGAAAAAATCTTTGAAAATGACTGCACTTTTTTGCATTTAGTGGCATATTTGAGTTATTTTTAAGTCTTCAGGGTCATGATTGGGGGCAATAACTAAAGAAGAAAGAAATATTAAGTTTAATAATCAAATACGTATTACTACAGTAAAATTGAGTATATTGCTATTGCTTTAAGAAAATAGCAAAATTAAATGGTAAACACAGGACTGAAAAGACAGATCATGTCAACGTTAGATATGCATAAAACTTTCAATTATTATTACACCTGTAACAGATGGTGGGACTGTTAATAGTTTTGTAGCAATAATGAATTTATTGCCCACAGCAAACTGTAATGTTCCAATTAGCCTTGTGCTCTTGTAATAATAATAAACTCAATGCAATTTGTTTTGAGGATTTCAAAGCTCTTTGAAGATGTTTTCTTCTCAAGTCTTCCCTCACAGATATTTGAATAGGGTTTTCTTAATTTTAGAATAAGAGGCAGAAATGCTAAGGGATAGGATCACATTTACAGGAGTTTATTCTTCATGAAGTGGAGGTCACATTCACGTTCACAAGACAAAGTTTCATTTCCAAGCCTTATTCCACTGAAAACACTGGAACTGTTTATGCAAGATTACTTGATGATACATTTCAAAAATTCAGTCTCACACCCTCTGAAAACATTATCACTTATAAAGCACAGGCCAGATCATCAGATGGTATGTATTTGCACAAACCCCTTGAAATTGGTTGGAATGGTGACAAACACAAAAGTAGAGGATCTCCAACTTTGCATATGATGATTTGAACTTGAAAATTTTCAAGTTATGCTGTCATTTCTTGCTCTTATCAATATCTACACTGTCATAGGCACTTGAGGGTCTAAAAATTGTGTCAATTTTTCTTTAATTATGTATTAAAATATTGCATGAATGATGAGGTTCCTATGTACTTCTGTCACCTTTCAGCCTGGATAAAAAAATAAACCAATTTAAAGTAAAGCTAATGCTAGCAATAAATTAAATTAACATAAGTGCTTTTAACACCATCTAGGATCCTGAGCCCCCGACTTTTTGGTTTTCTTAATCAAAGGTCTCAGCTTTCAGTAACAGCAATTCTTGATCTGTTACACCTCAAAGCTCTACCTGCAGGACCAAGTATATGGTCATACTTATTTGAAAGCAGCAGAGGTGCCAGGAGGGCCATGAGATCCCTGTGGTCTGTTCCAGCAGGGCCTGGCAGCCAGGACTCATCCCACCTCCCCAGCGTGGAGCAGGGAAGCTGAGGGACACTGAGGCAGCCCCGGCATTAGGCATCATTCTGGGCACAGGGATGGGACAAGCCAGGTGGGCCTGGCTTGGTGGGGTTTATGTCCAGGCAGGGCAGAGATATGAGGAGTTGGAGACCAGCTCTACTGCAGCATCACCGGGGCTGGGGATGATGGCTCTGAGGGGGCTGACATGGGGTCCTGAGCCATAGGGTGTGTTGAGGGAAAGAGCTGCAGTATGGCTAGACAGGGAGGGTCAGCACTAACAGTGCCCT
The DNA here is from genome assembly GCA_033124195.1 of Coracias cyanogaster. NCBI lineage: Eukaryota > Metazoa > Chordata > Aves > Coraciiformes > Coraciidae > Coracias > Coracias cyanogaster. Next base: position 37,000 of record JAVSBS010007753.1, on the reverse strand, counting down.
GGGGCCATGACATAAGAGGGAAAAGTCATATACCAAGTGTCATGAGACCCTTAGTCTAACTCAAATCCCTGTTTAGAAGCGCTTGGGGCAAACATCCCATCCTCTTTCTAATGCAACACCTCTGACAGCTGCAGACACTATTTTTTTCACAGAGCAGCCTGGCCTTAAAAATTATCATCTGAGTAGCAAAAGCATTGACCTCATCAGGAACTGAGTACTCTAGTGCAGTAAAACTCCTTCACGGTAAACCATTGATCATTCCACTTGCTGCCTATACTTGAGACTAATATAGCATACATGTTGTGCTGTTTCAGCCATCATCATTTTATGCTACCATTGGTTGCCTGATCACACAGGCCAATGCTGAACTTAAAAACATCCCCTCAGTAGTCTTCTTTCAAACAATCCTGCCATAAGATCCTGTGGGCCCAGCTCCTCTGCTGCCCACTGTGGTGCCAGCATCACCTGCTGGACACAACGGACAGAGATGGCTCCTCAGTGGCCCCTCACATGGAACACCACCACTGAGAGAGCTCAGCAAGATGCAACCAGTCCCAACAGAAGCTACACCCAACAGGAAGCTCCTCCAGCTAATTGGCTCCTGGTTGATATAATCCTGGCCTCATCCACTACCCCAGCTACAACCAACCTGGGTGAGGGCAGAGCCACAAAGACACAGGTGGGACAGGTTCTGCCTCTGGAACATGAAGCCAATAGGAAAAACAAAACGTTCTGCTAGGTTGTGACTCATTCACAGGTCAGCTCCAACTTGGGGCCCACAACTCAGGCCCCGGCACTTTAATACAATATTCATGTAACTTCTGTTGCAGGGATTTCTAAAATTAAAGTTATTTTTCAATAAATCATTCTCAGTCCTCCCCTGCAATTTCACTAGTTAAAGTCCTACCAGTCAGGTGGCAGGTTTCATGTCCCAAATGAGAAATTTAGTGTAAGTTTCATATAAAATGCCAGTATAATTCCAGACAGGCATTTCATTTCATGATATGGCCTAGATCATTGCACTAGCCTTCAGGACTCATTTTCCCATCTGTTTATCTTGAGACTTTGAGCTCCACGGCCTTGTTCAGGGCTTTTTTGAGACTGCCAGCCCATAGTTCTGCTCTATGGTCCCTGGTTCTCTTTCTGTCCCGTATTGTTGTCTCTAGCAGCCTTCTACTCACCAGGATATTGCCACAAATGCTAGTTTCTGCCCACTGCAGCTTAAAGGCCTCTAATCCCTGCCTCCTTGCCCACAAAGGACAAATTTTTCTAGCTTATGCTCATCCTACCTATACAAAACAGCCATCTAGCACATAGTCTTATTCCACTTATTCCAAGAGTGGTTAAATGTGGATGCCTGAAAGAGAGGGGAGAAACAGGGAAGGCATGTAGTAATGCCCTAGATAATTACCAAGTCACTATCAAATTGCAGACTATAGACTTCCTGAGTCAGAGTTGTTACCTTTGTATGTGAAAGCCCAAAATGGACTTCTCTTCCACAAAATATGCCTCCAAATTTTGATCTCCTGTACAATTTTAACACACACATCATCCCACAGCACAAGTTTCCACAGCTTTATTGCACGTTTTTTTTGTCTGTTTTGATCTTGCCACCTGGTAGATTAATCTAATGCCAGTTGGTCTATGCACTGGAAAAGGAAGTAAATAGTTGTTCCATGATTAGCCTCTGCTCTGGGTTATCATGCCTCATCAGATACATCTAGATTGAAGTTGGCTGGGATACTCTTACACTTTTCTGTGCTATCATCCACACTGGTAACAGCTGTACCAAAATGGCCTGCAACATCTAGGGTAGCTGTGTTGACTGAAAGCAGAGATCTGGAATGTTTTTTGTTTGGTTTTTTTAAAGTTTTCTTCGGAAGGCTTGCAGTTTTCCTGAATCAACGTCTGTAATAGAATACAGAGAGCTTAGTCTGCTTTGTTCTACACAGTGTTTAATCTTACCTGCCTTGCCCTTTTCTCTTCTTTGGGGAGTAGGTGGCAGATCATCACAAGCAAGTGTCAATAGGGTATTAGAGATTAATAAGAAAGAAATGGCTCTATAAACCCTAGAATGCAGTGAATAAGATAACTAATATGAGGCAATAGAGTTGGGTACTTACCAACAGTATCCAAGAAAAGGCTGGCTGGACGACTGTTATACCACTTAATCACTACTCACTCACCCAGTTAGATGCCCTTGCATAGAGTCTTTTCTTTTTAGTAGCCAATGAGACTGACAATTAGGGAAGGGTAAATCCTTCAACAGAAGAGGACAGCTTAATGCATTGAAGGCAGTGAGGGGGAAAATGGATGCATTAAAGAGGTAAAACTGAAACAACTGCTTCAAGCAGCCCACTTAAATAGATTGCTCACCTGCAGAGACCCAGGAGCAGACAAAACTTCTGTATGGATAGTCTATTTTCCTGCAGAACAGGCCACATCCTCTCACCTCATTTCTCTCTTTAATAACACATGATAGAACCCTTGCCAGACTTATCTCTCGCTCACAATTTTGCTGACTGATCTTTTTCGTTATTCTTCTATTTTGCTTTTTTTACAGCACATAACAGAGTAGCGTCAAAGTTTTTATGACTATTCATCTGTCAATCTGTCAATCCCTGTTTAACAGATATGATTGATTACAGGCAATCATTTCAGGGGCAGTCCAGTGCTAAATTAGACCATCCCAACAGAAACTAAAGTTCCCAATGAATCACTACACTTGCATTCTGCCCTCAGAGGACACTGCTGCCTAACTAACATAAGACATGAGATCCGCAAGCTTCTTACAGATAGTATGCAACTGCTTTATTTAAAATGAAATTATCTGAAAACTGGTGAAAATCTTCTGTGCAAACACACATTCTTACTACTGCACATGAAATTATTGAGTATTTAGACACAACTAACAAGTATTGTACAATTTAAATATGATCATCAGACATTTGTCTCACAGGAATCTTTCAGAGAGCTTAGTATTTTTACAGCTATCCAACTCTCAAAAAAGATCATAGACTTCTCTTGCCTTTATAAGACATAAATCTACCTCGCAAAATAAAGAACAGTAAAAAAGTGCCTTATACAGATGAGCTTGTTACCATTCAGCATGACACATTCCAGAGAGGCCAATTCCTAAACTAGTGGTTAGGCCTACTAGTAACCCGATGTGACAAAACATGCCCTAATACTTTAGAAATCATCATAACTTAGGAGAGAAAGGAGTTACTTAAGAGTTCCTATAGGAATTACTGTTATCAGTGAGCTGGGGTTCAGGCTGATGTTAATGTCACTGCTGCCTCTAGGAAGCCAAAGAATCCTTTTTTCTTTTGGATGTATAGGAGACATTGGACAACGGCCTTTGAATGCTCTATTCCTCAGGTTTACTAAATGAAAGAGTTTTCGGTTCCCTGGATTCCTTCATATAAAGCTGTCATGGTTTAGCACAAGCCAGTAACTAAGCCCCACACAGCCACTCACTCACTGCTCAGTGAGACTGGGGAAAGAATCAGAGGAGTAAATTGAGAAACCTTGTGGATTGAGATAAAGACCATTTAATAGGTTAAGCAAAACCCACACATATAAACAAAGCTGAATAAGGAATTTATTCACCACTTTCCATGGGCAGGCAGGCGTTCTCCAGGAAATCAGGTCTCCATCCACCACACGTAACATTTACTTGGAAAGATGAACACCATCACTCCAAATGTCCCCCCCTTCCTTCTTCTTCCCCCAGCTTTATATGCTGAGCATGTTGCCATATGGTATGGAATATCCCTTTGGTCAGCTGTCCCAGCTGTGCCCCCTCCCAGCTTCTTGTGCACCCCTAGCCTAGTTGCTGGTAGGGTGAGAAACAAAAAAGGCCTTGACAATATGTAAGCACTGCTTAGCAGTAAGTAAAACATTTCTGTATTATCAACACTGTTTTCAGCCCCATACCATCTACTATGAAGAAAATTAACTCTATTCCAGCCAAAGCCAGCACACAAGCCATGATATATGAAATGCAATTTCTTGCTGCTACTGTTGACTTGACTCTAGTATGGCTAGACCTTCCAGCCTTTATGAATCATCATACATAAGGCATCTAAATAGATAAAACAGCACAAAATCATGCTGCCTGTTGGCAGTGCTCCAATAAGCTCACAGTTAACTTCCAAACTGACTAAAATTAATTAAAGCATATTTCAAGACATTACATGAGTAGGGATGTGTCAGAAAGTAACATAAGCAAACAGATTCATAATAAAATCAGTGATAATTGGAATTTTAGATGGCAACACTGGTTTGCAATGTCAGGGTAGCAATCATTCCTACAGAGATTAAGAATTTACTGAAAAATCTTGTCAAGCCTTTAATAAACTAAGTAATGAAGGATTTAAGCAGATGGAGACCCCTTTGCCTTTGGGCTAAAATTAATATTATCCAAATGCATTTGCTTCCCAGAATGCTGATTGCCCTAAGAGATCTCCCAGTTATTATTCTGCCATTTTATTTCACTAAAAGCAATGTTTTCTTAAATATTTTAGATAGCAAAGGAGAGGACAACAGTGAGGTAGGATATTGCATAAAGTGCTACTTCTAGTCACACTCAGAAGTTTCCACTTATTATGAAAATTTTGTTTTGTTCCAACACCTACGCAAGAGGTTTGTAACTCCAGCATGACAAAGCAAGCTGAGCTCAGGAAATCCATTTTCTGTCCTGCACTGTCATACGATTGGCACTGACAAAAATGTAATTCTTCACTCTAAAAATATAAATAATATCACCAGTAATACAAAAATTCTGTAATCTCAGACGCTTAGCATAGAGGTTGTCCAGGGTAGTACTTCAATGTAGCTCAAGAGTTTAAGAAGGGAATTTAATCTCCATGCATCTCTCTAGTTTTGGGTTGTTTTTTTTTAAAAAAAGAAAGTTCATAACTGTCTAAGATAAATGCATGAATGAATTAGATAGTGGAGCTATTATACCAAAAAATACATACATACAGGTATATATATACGTATCAGAGGTTAAGTGGCTCAGAGACCCATTCCCACTGCAGGGAATGAAGCCCAGGCTGAGAATGGAGCCATTCTGTGTCTTGTATCCTACTAATACAGGATTTAAAAAATAAATAAATAAAAAAAAATTTAACAATTATGGACAATCCTTTACACATAGATATTCCTGCCACTATAGAATATGCAGGTAGCATGAGAATCTCACATGACAGTTGTGTTTCCATCTGAAGTGTTAATTCTCTATGTCTTCTTTAAAGCTTGGATTTAGATAGATAGATATTTCTTCAAGATTTTTAATTGTATAACAGACCATGTGTGTAAGAATGGAATTAACATCAATTCTTGCCCTGCCCTTTATTTAAGTAACCCCACATCTGGAGTATATTAGTGTAGGGGTGGTGAATCACCTGCAATGATTCTCCTGATAAAGCTACATGTTACTGAATAACAGCAATATTAGCATATCACAGAATAATCCTCTGGTCTTTTAAAATTATTTCACCACAGTCATAAATTTCTACAATCCCTTCATCAGGTTACATCATCAAAGTACATATTTTATAGCTACAGAGCTGAGAAAAACTGCTGAAGTCCTTTGAGCTCAACAAAGTAGTACCACTTTAAATTAGAAAGGAAATAACCTACTTAAATCTAGTAGCTTTAGGTTCCACAATAACTTTGTTTCTTTTATAAACAAGAGTGAGTAAATAATTTGCAACTATTTTACATACTTAGTAGCAAGTACTTATTGGGTTACATAAAAACTGCCCAGGAAAGAATATCTGGCAGATTGGGTTGTTAGAGGGTTTTAGTGTGTTTTATGCATGACCTAGAACACAAGTTTACAAGAAACCTGAAAGAGCAAGAAATAGACTTATTCAGGCATATCTTGTTGAGCAGCTAACATATAGAAAAGTTTTCCAGCTTTGAAGTGAAATAAAAGTATTTGATCTTAGGTACCATCACCAGCATCTCAGGGTTTGATGACAGTTCACATTCAAGAGAGTACTAATTTAATGTCTTTATTCCTTAAAATGTCAAAGGCCCTTGCCTACAAGCTCCATGTGCTGCTTTACCCTTCCAAAGCTCTATAACCTGGATGTTGCAACTCCAGGGATGCACACAGTTCCACCCGCGAGGACTGAGACAGCCCTACTCCACTCTCTGAGACCACACTCCTGAGAAAAAAAGAATGTAATAACAATAAAAAAAATCTTGTATTTTCTGCAGCTCTGAAGTAAACCCAAAATTCCGGGATGTGCCACTTTGTGGGATGAACAGAAGTAACTGTGTAAAACTGTAGTTAATTGAGATTTTCTCAAGCTATGCCAGATCAATAAGGCACATATGCATGCATCAACTGTCATTAAATAAGATGCGCAAAGGGTTTGCTCACTTTGTCTATGTTAGCATATACGGCAGGCTAATAGGAGTCTTCCTACATTGTTCTAAGAAGCAGGACTTTAAACACATCTCAGTATACAAAAAATTACACAAAGGAAATACTTGGTCATGTCTTAAATTTTACTATCCAAAAAACCTAAACAAAGTGCAATGTTATTGTTTAATATAAAGCCTTATACTAATTCTGATATACGACTCAAATAACAGAACAAAACACAAACTGAAGTTCCTTTTTGCTGTGGCAGAAGGCTTCTATCCTGTGCACCAGACAAAACATTTCATTCTGTCCCTCTGAGAGTTAGAGGAAGATCTGTTACCAAAATGGAAGGTCAGAATGTGAACTACGGGTGTATTTTCCATGAATTATTGACTGAGACTTTTTTCCAGTAATAGGATAAATGCTTTTAGAAAGAGAACTTCAAGAGGTTTGAAGTGTCATTTTCTCTGTTTGCGCTAGAGGAAGCAGAGGAAGAAGGGCACCATTTCTATGTTTATTTTAAGGAATGAGCCTTTTATACAAAGATTGAAATCCATTATCCCTCTAGTCCCTGACCACACCAAAGAATGAGTGGATAGGAAATGTATTCCCTTCCCATTTCAGATTACAAATTAATAATTCCAATACTGTATTTAATCTGTGTACACTAACATAGGTGCTCAGAGATCAACAATGACTGTCTTTTCTTCTTTATCTATTATTGAGTGCAGCTCATATTCCAGCTTTACTGTGTCCTAGCTATTCTCTTTGCACTGACGAAAACAGTTCCAGCCAGTGTGCGTTACTAAGTACTCACAGTGGTGAGTCAACCCAAAACACTCACCATAAACCCAGGGCTCCTATTCCTAATAATCACATTTAGTGTCAAAAAACGCACATTGCCTTTTTGCACATCACTTTTCCCACATTTATGTTTCCTTTATGCACAGCTCGTGCCTGAAAAGAGCTAAACAGGATAGTGTATGGGTTTTGGTTTTTGTTGGGAGGGTTTCGAGGTTGGGGTGAGGTTGTCAACTCAATATACATTCTGCTCCTGGATTTAAAAAAAAATGCAAAAGCTTAGTGTTCTGGTCACTTAATAAATGTAATCCCCAGAAGCAGACTTTTTTTCATCTGGATTAGAAAGGTGAGAGTAGCCAGGGATTGCCGTTACCAGTCTATAACCAAATCAGAGGATACAATATTTTTTACTTGGATAGTACATTTGCTGGTTAATTTCTGTGATATGGATGCTAAAAGCATTTTCTTGAAGAGGAAAGTTTAGGTCCTGAAGTTTTGGTATTTTGACTGTTCTTGCATTCTTTGTTCTATTACAAAATAGAACAAATGGTTTGATTTTTAAAAAATTCTTTCTAGGGAAAAAATGGATTTACTTTTTCCTGACTTTTGTATTAAAATAGTATAAAGTTGGATGAATTGTAGCCCATAGCAAAGTATTCATACCAGGGTATGAAATGAAGTAGCATTTCAGCACAAAATCAGAACATATGATTTTTTGCCAAATGTTTTTGTTTTGCAAGTGCAACTAATGTAGTTAATCAGCAACTGAAGTACAAATGTTCCTTCATAAAAGACAATATTGACTAGTTCTACATATTGACAGATAAATCAAGCTGGATAGATTGTTTGCTAGCTTGAATGCTGGATCCATTGGTCTTCAAATCTATCATGTTTTGCAACATATATTCAATTGCCTTACAGCAACACACTTTTTTTTTTGTTCTGTGTCAAGCAAATGCCTGACTTACTGTGGGCCCTATTGTCAAACAAAATAATGGTTCTTTCCCTGGAGTGTGGCATGGGGGGGGGCGGGGGGGGCGGGGAGGGATGGGGGGACACACCAGAGAAGTAAAGGTTATTTTAATTTAGTTCTCATTTCTCAGACAAGCTGCGAAGTTCACCATGAATTCATCACAACGCAGCTCAGCTATTCCTGGTATGCTACCTTCAAAAATTTTTTATTTATGGATGCAGTCATGGAGTAACTCAAATGTCTGGAATAATTCTATGACAGAGCTTCAAAAGGAATGCTACACCTTCTCTATATTTTCTAGTAGACCTCTCTTAAGCTGATAAAGCAATTAAAGTTAAACGCATCATGATCCCTGTTGCTGAACACCTAGGTTCAGAAGATATTACTTAAATTAATTGCCTGTCTAAATGAGAGAGCTCTGTCACTGCAGAAAGAGCATGTAAGGGAACAAGGATTGCTATTGAAGAAGGAAAAGGTGATCAGCACGATGAACTGGAAAAACAGCTAAAACAGAACTGGTCTGCTACATCCCATACAACAGCTTTCTGAAACAAAGTACTATTGGATTACATTTTGTCAGTCACAGTATTCATCTGAAATTCTAGAGCCATCTAAACAGGCTTAAATAGGATAAGGATGTTCCCCATGATAATAAACATTAAATCCAGTGACTGAATGAGAGGCAGAGGGTGATCCTGTTTGTGTGTGTGTGTGCGCGCAGACGTGTGTTCCTCTGCGTGGGATGGCCTCTGTAGGCTTGAGTGATTTGACTGCATTTCTGGCACAGCCTTTTATTCTGCATGCACACGGTCAAACACATTAAATATTTATCATTGTGGAGCAGAGCAATGCTCTGAGTCTGCAGTGCTGGTAACAATCATGTCCAAGCAACTCCTTAACAAAGTACAGATGTGGTTTCAAAATGGAACAGAAGTACAGGACACACATATGCACACATGCACATGTGTACTCACAAAATACGCTGTGAGTTATTTACATTATCCCTGGCATTGATTATCACCAGATGAGAGGGCAAAGCAATAGCTGATAGATTAACCATATGGATCTGCTTTAGTTTACCCTGAGTTATAGGTTTGCAATTCTCCCTCCTCCCTTTTGGCTCAGAACCTTATGGTTTGCTAAGGGGAAAAAAATGTAAACTTACTGTAAGGAGCACATTTCCATTATAAACCTCCTAATGCTACACTCGGGGATTGTGCTATCTTTCTGTACAGGAATTGCAGTTCCAGCACCACTTCCTAAAGCCACAGCCAGTACCATGAGTAGGAGATTTTTTCACAGACCAATGAACAAAAAGTGTTTCAATACTGTTGAGCCTTGCAGACAATAGATCCTAACTGAAGAAGCTTTGTTTAAGATTCTGCTTTTCAAAAAGCTGTTTCAGCCATCCTTGTATACCAACAAAAAATACAGAAACAACAGTTGCCAAGGCATCATTCTATTCTGAAAACTGGGAGCCCTCAGCAAAGCTTTGAGCTTCAAAGCCTTGGCTCTGGAGGCTTTCTAAATAGCTGCTCTTCCTACAAGAGTCAGATATAGCAGAAGCTACAAACTCCCTCAAAGCAACAAAGGAAAACACAGCATTCCCACCCAGCTGTGACCTTCTGAGACTTGTGCATTATGCATTAGAAGGCTGGAGTGTAAATGGATACTTCAGAAAGGCTTAAAGGAGAAAAAAAAAGTCTAATTGACAAAAAAAGCTTTTTAGTCTTTTGCTAAAAGTGGATTTGAAACAATGTATTTTCTGTACAGTTTAACCTTTAATTTCTGTTGTTTTGATTTGCAGCCACCTCAATCCAGCTTGCAATGGCAGAGGGCAATCTACCCTCTATTGCTCATAGGTTTTATTTATATACATGCACCATTATAGTTATCTAACCTTTCTGCTTTTCAAATCCATCACTTATGCCTTCTGCCAAACAAGTTGCTGTAGATTTTTCAGCACTTTCTAAATCCATAAAAGAGCTCTAAAAAGAGTAGGAGAGGCATCAAAGAAACAACATATAGAGCTGAGACAATGAAAAAGAGGGATGCAAACTAGGAATTCAGCACTAGAAAGAAATGTACGCCATGTTTCAATGTGCTATTCATATCTTCTGATGGTTACAGGCAGATTGCAGCCTCTCTGGCACTAAAAGGCATTTCAGTTCTTGAGTCAAGAAGAACTGTGATAGGCAGAGTTTGCAACTGGTCACAGTTTTGTCCCTTGATTTGTGACTCTTTCTGTGAAATCTTGGACAACTGGGGGGATTTATTCCATTTTCTTACCCACAAAATGGGAATAAACATTAATTCACACACAACAACTGCTAGGGGAATTAGTAAAGTATTTTCAAACTAACAGTTGAAACTCATACTCCACCTACTCTAGCTCTGCCTGGACATAATTGCTAAAATGACAAAGAAGCCAAGAATATTGTACCCAATCTAGTAAACTATTCTCAGTTGAAAATTTAATAGCCTGCTGGAACAAATAGCAAAAGCCCTGCTGATTTTAACAGAATTAGGATTTCACCCCACTAAACCAAATTTCTAATGGAAGTCATGCACTTCAAACATTTGCACACTACAGTCCCGTATTTTCAGTTTCATAAAGGTATTTTGTAATTCATACATGACTACTGCTTAACAAAAGAACATTAAATAAAATGGCACTGTTTGGTGTAACCTGTACAAAATACAGTGGTTGGCCTTAAAACCATGCTTTTTGTCTTTTTGTAAACAAAACTATATTTCAATGCAATGGCTGCTTGAGCAAAAAAATTGTTTTCTATTACCATTTTTGACAAAAGCTAACAGCTTAACACTGTGCAAAACATATAATCAGTGTCCAAAGACACGCTTTAGAAAACATAAGGCCATTTGTAGTATTTCCTCTTGCTCAGACAACAAGCACAAAGAGTTCAGTTTACTAATATGCTGTCAGTTACCCTACCAAGCCTGTGACAGAACCAGACTGGGAATCTATAGCTCTCAAATCCCAGACCTATGCATTAGCAGATAAACACTGCTTCCTTTTGTGCCCGTGCTGCTGTGATGGTAAGTAAGGCTGGAAGCTAGCTTAGGGAAAACTAGTATTTTACCATAAAAGAAGGAAGCTTACAGATGGCTCCTTGAAGGTGAATAGCAAAGAGTAATATGCAAGTGCTTCTCCTGATAGTTAAGGCTTGGTCTGAGACAACTTGTGTGACCAGGACTAACATTTCTACCTCTGTGAAGAAACAGAATGACATCCTGATGATAGAGCCTTAGTGAGAGTACTGTTCACTACTGGAGGGTTGTGGCACTTATACCTAAATGGTCCCCTTGGAACCGTGCTGTCAGAAGCATGAAGGGGGCAGAGCTGTAATGAGACCCTTTGGTTTCAGCCTTAGGATAATGTATTCGTGCGTTACTTCTGGACTTGTGAAGGGGAAGAGTTAGCAGGATGCAGGGAGAGGTTGTTTAGATTTAATCAGTGCTGTGATGCTGAGGAGGAAAAACAGACTCAAATTAGTATATAAAATACATGTAACAGGGCATACTGGGAACCAGGGTTAAAATCTTTAAACTTCAGTCATAAAGTGTAGACACACATCAAATTATTTTCCCTGACAGAAGACAGAAATTTTGTTTTCTTTGAACAGCAGCTTAGAGAGCAAACTCAGTACAGAGCATGTCAAGGTAGATTTCTTTCAGCTCTATGGATATGCAAATCCAAACATTGACCCTGAAAAATCAAATTCAGAAATGTTAGGTTTCACACTGCTTTCACCAAACCAGAAAACACAAGCAACCCTTGATAGACAGCTTTGCTCCTAAGTTTCTCCTCTGCATTTAACTCAAAGTTTTAGGCATACTTAGCCAGGGTTAGGTAAATAATCAGAATATCTGAGTGAGATTTAAATGGCAATGTAAATGCAAGAACTTCCACATATAGTGCCAGCAGAGGCCATGTAGTGTGCCTACTTGAGATCTTATACGGAATGGGCTACACAAAAGTTCAGACTATAACTGTGTTAATAGAGCCTCTAAGTGCAGCTTGAAGCTATTCAGTAGCTTTGCTGGGTTTCTTGACTCTGTTCCTTCTTTATCAGGAAAAAATAATACCAATACTGACATCATGCAAACATGCCACTTACATGAGCATATGCCAGTATACTATGCAAATTTGTGAATGCCTCCTCACCTAAAATTATATAAGAAAGTTTAGATGGATTGGTCATACTGGTTAAATCCAAAGGTGTGTATCCAATTTGTAAAAATTATTCTTAGGCTGCCTAAAGTCCTGGTTTGGTGTTCTGACACACCTGTGATGACAGAGTAAAATTAGATGACCCAGGTGTCCCTCTGCACCTTCCTGACAGATGCTGCTAGGCAATGGAATAGACCTAAATTGAAATTGTGGGCAATAACCCCTTCAGCTGTCTAGTTTTAATCCATTGCTACAAATCTGCTGGATACCGTAGAAGCAGTTATATTGTCCAAAAGTGCTTTTGTCAGTATAGCTCATTTCACACATTGAATCACTATAAACTATGCTAGCCCTAGCACTTTTTTGCTAGTATAACTGTGATTCTATTAGTAGGGTTTTATTGGGAAAGCTATCCAGTAAAGCTATCTGTAAAGCCAGGTCTTTCATTAGGAATGAAACTGCTAACAAGTCTGACATTTAAATTACTGTTACTGTGTTATCTTACTGAAATGAGTGGACCATTTGGACCTCTCAAAACTACTGCTGCAAGCTCTTTGCCCTCTGTGATTCAAGTTTCTGAGGTTTTCTTTGCAAGTAGAACCCATAAAAACATCATTATTTTTCAAAATTCAGAGGACCAAGCTATTGCTACAAAATGGTGCCTGATATAGTCAGCTATCACTTCCAGACCTCTTCCAGGCTCTTACCTCCAATAGCCTGGAAAACCCCCTAGGTTACCTGGAAAGTTCCCAAGCTCCTGCTCAGCACAAGAAAATAAGAAAATATGCTAAGAGAAAGAACAATCTCATTATTAATGTTAAAGTTCTCCTACAGGACTCTGAGCAAATATTTTTATTTTCTTTGCTGCTGTTTTCCCACCAGTGGAAGAGGACTATCCTCTTCCTCTTACCGGCCTGCTGTGGTGGACCTTGCAGCTCATTGCATGAATAAGGAGACTGAAAAGCAGACCCCTTTTTCAAGTGCTGTGAGAAAAAAAAATAACAAAATAATGTTGATTAAGAGACTGCTAACAGACTGTAAAATACATCACTTGTGCTCTTTCTGGATGCTGCTGTTTTAGATCTCTTTTGTTGAAAGCTGTAGAAGTCCTGCCATGGCAGTCATATGGACTCTCAGCTGAGGCTATGGCTACCTGATCAAAAAAGCCATGCTGCAGGTATGCACTTGGACCAGAAAAAAAGGTACCATGGCAGCTCCTAAGAAAGCAGCTGACCATGCATTTGAAAGTCTGAGAAAGAAGCAAGCTGCATGCTGAAAGACGTTTGGTCATGCAAGAACTATAGCCCTGACTCATCTAAGGGTGCTTCGGGACAGCTCCAAGCTGTACTTGTCACGTGATGGCTTTGCTGCTTGTCAAAAACCAGGACAACTCTATTTGCCTTGGGTTAAGTGGTTCGCATATCTCTTGCCTACATGTAACCTCATGATGTTTATTAGGATGCCCATCTTGTAGGAAAAAAAAAAGATATTATATAAAGTAAAAAGCCACAGGTTTGGGGATTTGAGGGGGGGCAGTTAACAGGCTTCTTGTGCAATTAAAACCCAGTTTTCTTCAGACTTACTTGTTAATGTGGTATGCTATGGATTACAGTAGAGACTTATTTCCTGATTCTGAAAAGACCTTAAAAAATCAGAAGATAGTAAATAAATGTATGCAGTAGGAAGAGGCTAAGAGGCTCTTCCTTTGGGGGGGGGGGGGGGGGGGGGGGGGGGGGGG
>JAVSBS010007753.1:0-22898 GCA_033124195.1 Coracias cyanogaster | reverse complement strand
GCGGCTCTTCATTTCCCCCCCCCCCCCCCCCAAAAAAAAAAAAAAGGCAGAAGAAGAGGCCTGACCTTCCTCTTCTGTGGACACTAACCCAGCACAGAATTATAGTCCTGTCTCACTTGCTTCATGCAGATGAAGAGCAATGCCCGAGAATGGAGGTACTCTAGCCCAAATTCTTCTCTGCTTGCTTTCATCAGCTGCAGCGTACTTACCCAGCATCTGAGTAATACTATGTAATTGATGGCTATTTGCACTCTGGAGCATTGTGGCCTGGTAAGTCACAACGTTCACAGCATCTGGGAAGAAAGAGATTCTTGTTAAATAAATAGGACCAGAATTAGAAGGCAAAGTTTCTAACTAAAACTAGATGTTTCTAATTCATATTTTGGGCAGCTCGTTTACTTGTACTAAATGCTTCAAGATGTATGAAAATGTACACGTATTTGAGACAGATGTATCTCTGTGCCATCAGGTGTTTCTGAGGCTGCATTTTTTACCATTTGAAAGCTATTATACTAACTTGGTGCCACATATTTGAAAAATGTTTGCTATAATGAACAAACAAAACAAAAGCAAGAAAAAACACTGTTTCCATTGCTGCCTTTTGTTTTACAGGACAATGTAAGAATTCTTAAAGGTTACGGAAAAAGGTGGCATGGCTGTTTTCTCAGGGAGATTCACATAAACCTATTTTTTGCCAGTTATAAGAGCTGGAAACTGCAGAAACATCCACAAGAAGCCCAGGCATAAGGCAGGGTAAGGTAGAAATGCAGAAAACAGATCAGGCTTGCTACAGGGTCTCAAGGAAAAATGAGAAATGTTGTTAAGCTTTATCTTTTGGGTTCAAGGTAGCTGCCACAGATTAGCTATTTGCTGGGCTTCACCCACACGTGGCCAGACAACATTTGGCAGTTTCACTTTGAGATGGCTTGTACTCAAATTTAGAGACAAATATAGCAATATTCTCAGACCTGATTCAAGAGTTTATTACTCAGGCCCCGCTCAGAAAGCAAAGAATTGGGCTAAAACAGTGCTAGATCACAAGTACCAAATCAGAGAAAATAAAACCACCTGTGCCTTTTTGTGACTTTCTTTTTCTTTCAAACTTACTCTGATGTTTGTGTACAATTCACAGATCAGACTCAAGACTTAAGACTTCAGACTTAAGAATTTTACAGAGATGGCTCTTGACGTAAAATGGAGATATTTGTGCTTATCTCTCTGGGCACAGTTCTGCACTCCCTCCTGCCTACTACATTCCAGCAACAACCCGCTTTCAGAGCACCCAAACAATGTGTCTGGCTCTTACAGAGTTGGTCAGCAATAAGTATTTCAGACACAGAGGTTTTCAAACATGTGGGAATAAAATGTCATGATACACTTGACTATTCATATCACAGGACTAACCCAAAAGACATTTGGGTAACTGATAATCAGGGCACCTTTAATCTCTTTGTCTTCTTCCTCTGACTAGGCTTTCTTCTCACTGAACCAAGACACTAAGTTTGCCCCTAGGTGAGTGGGTGGGGGGAGGTATGGAAAAAGTGTTATCTCAGCTTGCTAATAATTTGAGCTTCTCAGCTTGATGGTAGATTTTGGCAGGTTCTGAAAACTGTGATAGTAATAACTGACCCATGTTCCATCCAAATTGTTTCCACCTAAACTTCATAGACTATATTAAACTAACTTGGTTTCTAAAATACTATTAATTTTTCATGTAGCACTTGGAACAAAAGGGAAAATGAGCAAAACTGTTCTTTCACATTCTACCAAATGATACAAACTGTTTACTTAACTATGCTGAGGGCATAAATCATATTTTGTTTTTGTCTGTTTCCTTTTCATAAATTTGTGGAAAGCTGGGGGTTGAATGTTCATAAAG
Source organism: Coracias cyanogaster (assembly GCA_033124195.1). NCBI lineage: Eukaryota > Metazoa > Chordata > Aves > Coraciiformes > Coraciidae > Coracias > Coracias cyanogaster. Next base: position 21,019 of record JAVSBS010007753.1, on the reverse strand, counting down.
ATTTCTTTGCTTATCAGATAACAAAGTCTTCCATTAATAATCCCTAGTGAATGTCTTTTTATGTAAAAAATGACACTAATGGCAGTGTAAATAAAGGAAAAACACATTGTTTCAATTCTTATTGAAAATAAGAGACCAAATTAATGCAATGATGACATTGGAAACAATTGTGAGTAGATAAAACTCTGTTTAATTACACAGACAGTATTTAAGCCTAGAAGAAATCTATTGCTCAGTATTTGTAAGGTGCATTTTGTTCTTCAAGGTGCTTTATAAATATTAGAATTCAGATCCTAAAATGCTTCGAGGTCCTTCATTTCCTATTCCAAATGATTCAAATTAGGGAGCCTCTTTAGAAGTAGACTATACAGGCTTCTAAGAAAGTAACTTTTCCATGGATAAAGAGGATACAAACATAAAAACTGGCATATCCAAAGCTCCAGCCTTCCACCTGCTCAGGTTTGGATCAGACTAAACCACCTTCTCCACTTGTCTGGCCACGTTTCCAGTGTTAATGGTTCTTATAATAGGGCTATTGCTGTGATTTTCCAGCAGTCACTCAGTCCGGTTGTTAAGAAACCCTGTCTTCAGCATTCAGAAGTAACAGACTTTACCACAACTGGTGCCATGATAATTCATTATTAAATGCTCCAACAGTACCCAGATGCCTGTAGAAAGTTTGGATTGGAAGGGGACTTTGAAGGTCCTCTACTCCAACCCTGCCTGCAATGATCAGTGACACCTTCAACTAGACCAGGTTGCTCAGAGCCCTATCCAACCTGACCTTGAATGTTTCCAGGGATGGGACATCTACTGCCTCCCTGGTCAACCTGTTCCAATGTTACACCACTCTTATAAAAAAAAAAAAAATCTTCCTTATAGCTAATCTATCTTCACCATGAGTCATACTCATCCCCCATGTGCTAAAGATCAGTCGAAGACAAGTGTTCAGTAACATAACTTGTTTCTAATAAATAGATCTGCTGGGATCAGGCAAAGTCACAAATAGTGAGTTACTGTTCCATTCAGCCATTTCATTGAGACCTTGCAACTTGCCACATTTTAAAGAAATCCAGAAATAAACCATCATGGGAGGCTGAACCATCTGCTGTTGAGCCTATAGGCAGTTTTGAGCAACTGACACTATGAGTTCTCATTCAGAAGATGTTTACACCCCAGTCTCTACTGTCCAGAACATTATTTCAGCAACAGCTTCAAAGTACTTAGGTCAGAGGCTGCAAGAAGGGAAGTAGATGCGCTATATATCTCAAATGGTACTAAATAGCTAAAATGTTTACTTAGATTCTCAGGTTGGACCCATAATCTGTGTTGAGTATCATGAATACACGGAGATAAGTACTTGAATTAGCTAGCTTTAAAGTTATCTTGGAAAGGCCTTTCTTGACCACACTGACTACCATATCGGCATATCCTTTGGTTGTGAGATTTTTCAGGAAAGAAAAAACACATTCAACTATAAACTGAGTAACTCAGAGTATCTGCACTGGCAAAGGAATGGCACTTCAAGCTCCAGCTGTGATTTTACTCACAAATACAAAGTTGAAACTAAGAATTACTAAAAATAGGGTGTCAAATACTGTGTCAAACAGAGTATTTTCATGTATGTGCAGTAAAAAACAGGGTTACCTGGTTTTGACCAAGTTTTACTTTCAGTAATTGCAGCATTAAAGCTAGCACTTCTCAAGAAATGTAAAAGAATACATTTCAAACACAGCCCTCACAAATTAAAACAGCAGTCTCACAGAGACTGTACTTAGTTTGCCATTTTTGTTCTTATTGCTTCTTCCCTTTAATTATTTTTTTTGCTTTTGCTCTTGAAGTAATTTTCAATTCCCACACATTCTCTGCCCATCATTCACCACCTACCTTCCTATAATAATAATAAAGAGAGGATTTATGTCTAATTTGCTGAAATCACTGTATTCAGTTATTTCCAGTAGGAAGCATAAAAAAATAAATAACAAGAAAAAGAAAGGTCATTTTAACTTTTTTTTTTTTAATTAAAAGAATGTATTTTTATTTTGTTTTCCTTCCTCAAGTCACATATAAGTCTGTTATCACAGACTCCGGGATTGTGACAGCCCTTTAAAAAACATCCCCTAAATAAGTTAAAATCGTGTCATCCATTAAACTGAAATGAGGAAATGAATCACATCTTCCATAGGTATAAATCTGCAAAATTCCTTTCAGGTCAATTGTCTTATGCTGATCTGCTGAGAAAGTGCGGCTGGGAAGGGTTTAATCCCCTTTTGCATCATTCTTCCCCTCTCTCACTACAGTCCTACTCTCTTATCACCTTTTTTGACTTGTAAGACTTAAAGTCAGAAATACTTTCAGGAAGTTTTCATAACACTGATGACACTTCAAATGGGTTAGAGTGGGCACAGAAAGAGAGAGAGAGATTAACTAACTATATTTGTATGCATTAGCTCAAAAAGCAATTAACTGCTGTAACAGGAGACCTAACAGATTGGTGCCTAGCAAGACTGTATATGACTAATGCTGTGTGACTGTATCAAGAAGAGCGGTTTGCCCGCTGGAAAATCTAATACATTACTATATAAGAAGTAATTCACTTTGAACTTACATTTTTAAGCTTGCAGCTGCTCTCAATTTTTTTTTTGTTTTCTGCTTCCTTTTTTCTATAATTATTTTTGACAGCTCCATCCCTCCTACTCAGCCCAGTACAAAGCAGTGCAGTGGAAAAAGCATTGCACTTAAACTGTGGATATGGGTAGTTGTGTATTTTCTTGGCTGTCTAACCCCTCTCCTCTTCCTTCTCCCCCGAAATCCCTAAACCTGAGATATAATAGAGGGCAAAAGCAGAATATCCACTCTTCTAAAAAAGAACAGAACTCCGATCCACTTGAGTGACAGTGGTGTCTGGCTTGATACCAAAATCTTTCTCACATCCCCCTCTTACATGTTCCTTCCTAGCGTAAAATGACTGTCCCAGATGGACATCTATTTAACAATTCCTCCTTAGCAGTTACTTTGGACTGTAAGATTGGCTAAAAGCAGCGTGGTCCAATACAGGCCACATCCATGCCTGGTTTACAACAGCATGCATTTTAATGTGACTGCTTCTAGCTGCAGTGGTGTCTGCTATTGTGGTAATACTGAGAAATCACTAAGGGACTTAAGAGTTTGTCCTTGTAGGTTTCATGAAGGCTGGACCTCTGGTTCTTGGGGAGGAGGGAGTTGGATGGCGAGTGAACCCCTGCAGGGCTTCAGGTTACACAGCTCAGTGACAACATAAGTACAGCAGCTGTAAGTTGAACATCTTTCACCTTCCTCCTCAGAAGGCCCCCCCTACCTCTGTCTTAAGTCACACATTTTATATTAGCTTTACATTACCTTCTTGGCATACAGCCTGGAGAGACAGATCTATAACTTCCCACCTAGCTGAGGCTGGAGGAAATTACACAACCCCTCTTTCTCCACTTCCCTTTTGGTAATACTATCAAATATGTAGAAGTCTCCCTTTCCAGCAGATAAAAGACACTCGAGGCAAAGCTTTAGCTAGTGATTATTAGGTTTCCCTCTCATACATCTGATAGGTTTCTCATATACTTAACTGCATTTTTTTTAAAAGTAGTACAGGAAAACTACTGCAGAAACCTGACACATATTAAGGGAGTGCAGGAACTGATAAACAATACCAAGAATAAAGATCAATTGCTTTGAGAACAACTGATGAGATCATTCACTTACAAAATAGCAGGCTTGACAGCAAGGATCAGGTGACCCTGAACAATCTCCTAAAGGGTAACCATGCCATGTAAGTAATATCAGTCCTCAGAGAGGCTAACATTGCTGTTCAAGTCACATTTCCTTCTGCTATCAGTGAGTTTTTCTGCAGGCTCAAGGCACAGCAGAGCAGAACAACAGGAAGTGCAGTGCTGTTACTGTACAAGCTGCATTGTCTGCAGAAGTACACTGCTAGCTGGTAGTGGAAAAAGCAACAAAGAGACTGCTGGAGGGTCACTTGGAAATAATAATAAAATAATTTTAAAAAAATGCCAGAGCTGTAGCACTAGAAATGTTAGCTATTACAACTTGGCTCAGGAAACAGAGAAATTTCCAGGGCCATTTCCAGCCTTTTCAGGAGACTGCTTTCTAGAACATAGAACAGACTGGTCTGAGTGGGCTTGCTGTGCCCTGTCACACTATTCATGGCAAAATTGCCTGTTTTATCCTCTGCTTTTCTGAAGGGTAAAAAGAAGTATCCCAAACAGCTCTTCCAAAATACAGAAAATGCCAACCAAACCCAGCAAAAGTAATTAAAACCTAAGGCCAGCTTAAAAACCATGTTGGAAGTCAGACAGCTGCAGTCTTCAAAGGCTTGCTTTTTTCTGGAGATGGGTGGAGAAGAGAGCTTTGATTTAAACACCACCACCATCACCACGATGGATCATTTGATCTTTTGCTTCCTCCTGCTTTATTTTAATTAATGTTTCTAAGTACTGATTTAAAGTCAATCCAGCTTTATTAAAGGTTCATTGCAGGATTAAGAGAGATTTGAAACCACACCCAGCACAGTTAGCAGAGACAAGTTCATAATGGCCACTCAGCAAATAAAAAGTATATTATGCTGGTAGTGATTTGAGTGATCAGTCAATAAAATCAGACAGCATTTCTGAACACTGTGTTGGCTTTTTTTCCTCCAGCAGTGAAAATATTTTCAACTAGTTAATGGGCCTTTGTGCCACTTGTAAAACATTCCTTTTCTTTTTTTTTAAGAGAACATTCATTCATTTAAGATTAACATTAAATAGGATAGTACATATGTATATGAAGTACACAGTCATTACCCAAGCTAAACGCAACATACATAAGCAACTTTGTACCATTTGATTCCACTCTTTCCAGATTTGCAGGCTCAGAAACAACAAGATTTCCTAGTTGAAGGATGTGCCAAAGGTGTAACATAGCATAGACTTTGTCTAGGAACTTGCTAGTATTTAATATGGATTAGGCACCAACCAATTTATTTCACACTCCATTAGAAAAGCAGAAAGTCTGAAATCCTTTATGAAAAAGTCTTGTATTTTTCTTGCCCAATTCCCACCTCAGATGAGACAGCATGTCACAGGTATCAAAAATGTCCTTTCCTCCTTTCCAGAGGGAATTTTGTCCAAGTCACACAGGCTGAACTCCTCAGACCTTATCTATAGTACTGCCTTTGTTCAGTGTTTCCAGCTTCCACAGGTTTTGGGGAAGATAAAGGAGAGGCACACTAAAACTTCACGTGAAGTATGAACACCTTGGAGAGCACCATTCTCTCTTGCAGAAACCTTTCCACAGCTTCTGCAGTGGCAGGTGGGAAAAGAGGTACCATCCTGTGAAAGATCTGTATCCAGTCATGAAGGAGCCAGGTTATTAGCAGGAGAGAGTGTGTAGCAGAACTATGTGGACATTGGTGCTGTTATAGAGCAGGTCCAGGATTAGCTGGTATGGCTCATTGTTCCTCTACTTCATTCAGCATAGCTAATTCCATCTCGTTCAAGTGGACAACAGTTCACAGCTGCGGATATATTACCCTAATTCACTCTCTCCCCTGTGAATGTGTCCACAGAAGGTATCAAGGGACCTCCCTTGCATTTGTGCTGCTACTAAAGCAAGGCAATAGTTACAGAAATGCGTTTCAATTCTGAGTCCTGCAGACATGCTTTGGTTACTTTTGTCCACTTAATGAGAAGATAATCTAAGGCCCAGCTGGTGTAAGTCAGCACAGAAGCAGTGAACCTAAGGAAACTGTGCCAATTTACCTCAGCAAGGATCTGGCCCAAGGGATTCATAATGGATGGAGAAGTCTAGTCAAGAAGAGGTTAGGACAACTCAAAATATCTGCATTTATCCCTCACTTCCACAGTTCAGAGTTTCTGCCAAAAGGTTTGAGCAGCTGGACATCTCTTTCAAACCCATATTTAATTCCCTAAAGCTGCATTGTAATGAAGAATCCTAGCCACAAAACAGATCGATATCTTGCACTGCTTTAACTTCAGATAGTAATGAAAAAGGAAGATGCTGCTTTAACTTAGGAAGAACTCAAATAATCAAATTTACAGAATCTCTAGGCTGAGAAAAACAAGAAAATAATAATTTTAAAACATTTTATCAGCTTATTGTCTATAATGTAAACAAATTTATCCCCCAATTATGACACCTTTATTTAATTCTGTTCAGGGGTGAGTAGAAAAAAAAAAATTGCCGTCTAAGAATTTAAAGAATTGTGGAAATTAAATGAGAAAATTATGAGTTATTGTCATTCATGATACTGTCATCAATAGACAGAGATACTATGACTAAGTCAAAATATTTTAATCTGGATCAGATTATTATTAACATTAATCTCTCTCCTCGAGTTTTCTTTTTCACCACAAAAATACACAAATTTCAGATTGTTAAATAACCAATGCTATGGATGGAAGATAGAGGTCATTTAAATTCTGATGGATCTTTACTTCTTCACTTGCTTGGGAAGATCTCTTCAACATTGTTTGGTGTTAAAAATTTAGTCAAATGTAACTGAGATACACTTGAGCATAGGGAATGGAATATAGGAAGCAATAATAATACCAAGTAGCTTTATTGATTTTGTTGGGACTATTTAAATTGTATGAGGGACCATTACATTATTGAGTGGGACAGAGTACATATAAATGTAGTGTCTTGGATTATACTTATAAATTCCAGTCTTAAGAATGTCATTTGCGGTCTCTCAAGTTGAGTTGTTCACTCTTGTTAAAAAAGGCATTCTAAAGGTATGCCCCACGGGATTTTGTCTACAGCCTTGATAAAAACCCACCTGAAACCTTCAGGTTTCACAAAACTACATAAAAGAAGCCTGGTTTGGAATATAGATATTTCCAAAATTTTTTCTAATACCGAATTCAACATTCCATGGATATCTGATCTTTATTAATGTGTCACATTTTAAAATTCATGTCTCCACATCTTTTTAATTCCCCTTGATAGTCTAAATCAGAATATGAAATCTGGCCCCTTAACCAAAAAGATGCAAGCTTCCATATGCTCACCTGAGACTGTAAAACACATTCTGGCTTATTTTATGGATAAAATTATCCAACAGCCCCAAGATAAAATGACAGAAATATCACTTTCTCTCTTTGACCCTTTTAAAACTTCAAAGTGGTATCTCTCCTCTTAAAACAAAACAGAAGTAGTTAATATCTAGAAATAAACACAGGAGAATACTTTTTCAGAGAAAGAGGCTCAGTTTCTCAATCAGATGCAACTACAATCTTCTTTTCTGCAATGAAGCAACTACCATTTTGAAACCCTATCAGTAAACAAAATGAAGGTGCTTTCTGCTAAGAAATAACCCTTGTTAAAAATACACTATATAGGGTACATACACCTTATAGAGAGTACATATTAGATCTAAATATGTCTGGTTACATCTTTCAGAACTTGTATTTGTCTGCTATACAAGGGATTCCTAGGAGTTTGATTCCTAGGATTTTGAAAGGTAAAACTGCCTAACCATCAGGGAATGAAAAAACATATTACCTGCTTGACGCAGCTTCAAGGATGATGTGCATGCTCTATTCCAAATTAACTTTAAAAGAATCCCATAATCAAACAAACTGAACATAGGACAACACCATAAAAATCTGCTTTTAAGGGACAGAGAGAAAGAAAGGAATGGGAAATAATACAGTCAACCCTTACGGGCAAAAGGCTGCAAACTGAGAAAGGAAGTTAAAAGTAAGGGATCCAAGTGTATTAGAACAAGGTAAAGAAGATTAGGGTTGTTTTTCAATTAATGGCTAAACAAAAACTTTATACACCTCCAGCCCCTAACTGACCAGCCAGCTGTCCTGCTAAAGGCTTCCTTCACAATTTAGAAAATTATTACATGAGGAAATGCAGATTCTGCTTATAAAGGTCAGAAAATTATAAAAATATTGATCTATAGTCAGATTCCCAAGTATTTGTTGCTAGAAAAGCCTTTTACTGAGAATACAACAACAGTTCTTATTTCATTTATTCAGCCTGGATGTCCAATTAACAATAGTTAATCCTACTTTGTACAGTAACAATAATTTCACAGGATACAAACTCCACTGTTACATTAATACTGAATTGATTAATTGTGTTTTCTAGTCAATATGAGAATATTGACTAGAAAGTCTGGTCTTCCAAATTTTGAGCGAAGTCATGAAGCTGATAATGTCAGAGGACAGGAACTATATTATATGCTATAATAAGGAGAACAGGACAAGAAGTTGGCAAATAGCGTGGCACAACAGAAAAGGAAGGACTACTGGACAGAAAGGAGATAATTTTTTGGATTGTCTCTGTCCTAGTCCTGTTGACTGAATGCACACTGGTGCAGTAGGTGCTTGGAATGTATCTGTCACTTTAATGTCATCCAGAAGGAGTCTGGTCTGTATACTCCAAACACGTCTGCAGTGCAAACAAATATCAAGAGGAGATGCATGGAAGACTGACTTGAACAGTGCTTTCTTAATCCAAACTAAAACATTAGCATGGATGTACCCCTTATCTTCCTGAATGAAAAGCAGAGACAGAGCAGGGAAGGCACAAAATGGCTCAGGCTGGGAAATGAGGAAGCTGGGAGAAATGAGGCAATGTTGGGCACCACCAGAGCAGAGTCTTCTGCTGAGCTCTGAGTGACCAGTGCAGCAACCCAGTAACTACAAATTGTGCAGCTCTCCCATCTCTGGTAACTATTAAAACCAATAGTAAACAGTCCACTTCTGTTATCATGAGTGGGAAAAGATCTGTGCTGTCTCTCTAGAGGATCCAGCCTTGCCAGTTAAGGATGATGTGTGAATTTAGGGGAAAAAAAAAAAAGTCTAGAAAGCACTGTCAGAGCAACTGCATCAAAAAACTATTTTGTGTGCTAGTTGAGGCATCAAAATACAATTTGGAGCAGTGTTGAGTATTCCCTGTGCACACCTGAGGTCGGTGGGTGCATGGCTAAACATGTTAGTCTTTCAAAACTAAGCATCTCTGTCAAACCAGATGAAAAAAAAAAAACAAGAGTCTGAAAACTGCCCCTTCAAAAGGAAGATGCATGGGTGGGGGTCAGGTGTCTTTGATGCTGGCCAGATACAGCACAGGAATGTGCAATATCCTGCTTCCTTCAACACCAGAAAAAATCAAAGAGCTAGAGATAGTCTCCCTGCTTGCAGCCCCAAATCTTTCAGCCAATGAGCTCTCCACTGAGGGGATCTCTTTCAGGGGACTGCTCCAAGTGCCTGGCTGTGCATGGCCATCTGTGTGTCTTATGTATCTGTCTTTCTTCTTTTTTTTTTTTTTTTTTTTTCCCATTTTTCCTTGTGTTTTGTGTTCTGTTGTTGTTGTTGCTCTTTTCTCTCTCTGACTCCATATTCCATCACTCAGATAGCCCTGCACTGTTGTCCACACTGCAAATTCCTGAAAGGCCTTGGGCATATGTTTAGTTTGGAGACCAGTGCCATGCCATAAAGCAATTTACGTTTTTTTAAATACCTCAAGGAGGCATTTATACTTCCTCACTTCTGTGCACCTAGGCCTTGATGCTGATGACAGTGGGGATATAGAGGGCATTTAGCAAGCACTTGCACAGTCTTTTCCCGTGTCAAGGTCCACAAAGCCAAGGCTGCAGTGTACTAAAGAAGCGCAGCTGTTTCCCTAGACCCCAGTAAGCTGCCTCTGCAACAGATGTGGAGCTTTCTGATAGCTCTAACTGCATTCAAAGCAGTCACCCAGAGTGCCTGGATATACGTACACACATACAGACACAGAAACTTAAGTGTTCTGTGGCTTAATACACTATCTGTAAAATCACAGTCATATATCTCAACCTCACAAAGGTTGTGGGACAGTAACTCATATAATATTTGCGAAGTACACGGAAATGTTATTATTAGCAGCAGAGCCCACACATAAATTAATAATTATTTACTCAGAAAAGACTTGGCTCTGAATGTACAACAAACAAAGGGTGCTGAACTCTGAAGGCTAGTGATAAAGGAGAAAAAATATGGTCATTTCCTCACCATCTTATGCACTGAGGCAGAAAGCAGAGGGGGAAAATACTAAGTGTTTATTAATTCAAACTGGTGTTATATTGTCTATACGCATGGGTCAAGTCTGGACTGAATAGAGACTTTGTTCTTAAATTTTGTAGCTTCCAAGTTATTTTTATTTTGCACGTATGGCTTTACATGTAATAGAAATAATACTTGCAAAATATATTTTGCAAATTCAATTAATTATAATGGGATATGATGTATTTCACAACCCAGGCTGTCAACTAGTAGTCCAAAACTTGCAGACACCCTTTTGCAGAAAAGGTCTACCTATAGTCTTATTCCATTTCCATGCAATCCTATATTTGCATAATCAAGACTGAACGCAACCAACCATTTGATAATCTCAAGAATGATACAAGAGCTCAATGAAGGTTAGAAATAGCAAGAAAATGTCAGTCTCTGAGGGAGAAATCAGGGAAGAAAAGTGGGTGATGAGGTTACAAAGCAAGCAAGCAAACCAGAAAGTGAATTATTTTCCATTCTTCTTTGCCAGTTGTTCTAATGAGAACAGCATCTAAGTAACCCTGCCAGCCCTCCAGGTTGGAGACGGGTATGATGACAAGGAATGTGAGGAACTGAGCACTGCTGCTGCTGTTACGTCTGTTTTTAAAAGTGACATCAGCCTCCTTTCAAAGCTAAATAACCAGGCAAATTTTGAAACTGTTAATGGGACAGATTTTCTATAAATGAACTCAAGGTGGCAGGAAGAATCAGACCCAAATCCATACAGTTTAACAGATTGATTGCTATTATTGGATCCCTCAAGCTTTTGTTGTCTGTACCTCTCTATAGAGTTTGCTTTTTGTGTAAGTCCAGGCCATTAAAAAGGGCAGAAAATAACAATTTTGAGCACAGCCTCATTATATTCCAAAAAATACTAAAAGACCAAATACTTTTAGCCTTTATAAAAAATATATTAAAAAAAATAATAATGAGGTCAATGAGTGGGAGAAGAATGCCTGCAAGTAGGAGTCCCCAGCTCAGTATTCCTGTCCCTAGTAGTGTGTTATGCCATAATAAAGAAATCAGCAAAGTGGAAATTCCTCCTGCTGTGCACAAATGAGGCCAGAAATGACTGTTGCTGCTGCTTGTGCAAACATCAACATCTATGTGATACTTCACAAGCTGGGTATGTTTGGTAGCCCTGGACTACAGAGCCTGAGAAGCACGTTCTGATGATTTAGCAGCATGCTTAGGCACAAGCTAGTTTCACTTCCATTCCAAAGTGGATCCTGTTAAAAGACTTTTTGTATCCACTCAGGGATTTGAGGTAGCCAAGGGGGGAAATAATAATTTCTTTGAAGTTCCAGGCAGAAAAAGACTGAATGCCACTCACTGATTTAGTGCAAGAGAGAGTAAGAAAATGACCATTTTTATTATTCTTTTTTCCAGTTGTTCGTGTTTTACCTAGTGCTTTTTAAAGGCAGAATGTTGTCTTTCTGGATGACAATTCTAAAATATCCAATCTGTACATTTGGGTGAACAGCTGTTATTGATATAACTGCAAAATATCTCAGTCTCTTCTTATGATGTAATTAGGCCTCAGGCATGATAAGATTATTATTAACCAAAATTTATTGCCTTCCAGCATGGGTGTTGCAAGCAAAATCATTCAGCTCTCATTTGATCTGATTCTATAAAATGCAACAGCAAGCTGTATGTTTTGTACAGAATGCACCAAAGGTTAAACACAAAATTTAGACTATTGAGCAAAAGCTTATATCACAATGTGTCAGGTCATAACCTGGATGAGAAATCTCAAAGACTTTTTCCTTGACCTAATTAGAAACTAGACAATTTTCATCAGTTGACAAGATCTCTATGCACATGAATCTCAAACAGAACCAAAGGAATGTTTAATAGTGGAAAGAAATGGAGAGACCACAACTTTTTGTAAGCAACTCAGTGGATGTGTCTTAAATAAGGGATAACAAAAGAAGCCACAATGGAACAAACCAGTGAAATAACCAGTAAGAAATGACCAGGAATAAGATGATATTCATTCCAAAATGACAAAGAAATGAAAATGACAGCTGAAAAAAAAATGTAGTTTGTAAACTCTCTTTTATTAGCCCTCACAACTGAGAATTGAGAGGTAGCAAATAGGATGTTGGGTTTTTAAAGTAATTTCACAAGGGAACTATAGGCTTCTAACTCTAACCACATCCGTGTTGGGAAAATTAATAGAAATGATAATAAAGACCAGAATTAGTGGACTTGTGGATAAAGCTTATATGTTTGGGGAAAAAAAAAACAAAACAGGAGTTTTTACATTATTCTGCTTGGCAAATGCATAGGAGTTCTTCATAAGGTCAATAAGCATATCTAGTTGATATAAACTACCTGGTTTTCCAAAGGTTTTTTTTTCAAATGTACCCCTCAAGTACATTTTCAGGAAACTAATTAGTCATGGCATTGCATGGCAAGTAGTTGGTTAAAAGGAAACAGAAAGCAGGGTGAAAATAGAACACAACAAGATTATCAAGACCAAGAAAAATCTGCATTGGGACCGTGTGCTGCTCAAGACAGTGATGATCAACCTGGAAATGACATGAGCAGTAAGTTGAGAACCTATGTGATGATGATTCTATGATACAAATGGATACTTAGTAGAAACAGGAGAGAATAGTGGTGAAAAATTGCAGAAGTGCTTTGCACACTGTATAATGAAAAGGCAGATGCAATTCAGTAGAGATTAACATAAAGAAATACACAAGGGGAAGAACAATCCTGACTTCATATACAAAATCATGGTCTCTGAGCTGACCACCAGCACCAGAAGAAAGACCATGGGGCTGCAACAGATTAGGTGTTAATGATTATTAGGAATTAAATTGAGAACAAAACAGATAATATCTTCATGCCACTATAAGGAAATAGGATTCCCTACATATTAAGTTGTGTAATTCTGTATCCCCATTTAACTGGAATAAACACATGAAAGGATAATTAGAAGAGTAAAACAACTTCAATAGAGGTGATGACTGAGTGGGGTAAGGCTCTCATCGGGCTCAGAGGGAATCCTGGGGAATTAAGATAAGGGTCTCTAAAACAATAGCCAGCAGGGAGAAGGCACGTAGAGATCAACCGTTCATCTTCCCTTTCAATTTGAGAACTATATGTCATTGAAAAACCTTGAAAGAGCAGGCTTCAAAACAGAGGTAGTGCTTCACTTAAGTGTTGTTAACTAGTAGAACTCCTTGACAGATAAATTTGTGGACCCAAAGTTTACCTGGTTTGAAGAGAACATTATTCAAGTCCATACAAGGGAAATCCCTCAAGAATTACTATCTGTCCAGAAACCACATCTAGCTCATGCCTTTTCCAGTATATTCAAAGAGTAGGCGTCCCTTTCCCCTGCCTCTGTCAGCCAACCTGGAAGTTGCAATAGGCAGATTTGTCTGAGATGTCTCTCCAGAGACCAGCACTAGCCAAAAAAATGTCTTTGTTGAGCAGCAAGAGAGTAGAGATTTTGATACATAATGCTCTAAGACTGAGGCAAGGAAGTTAAAAATCTGGATTTATGATAAAATACATTGAAAAAATCAATTAATTCTGAGTATACTAAAAGTCCCAGGAGAAGTATCACTATATGCTTGTCCTGTCTTTAAATTCTTTGCAGTAGACATCTATTGCCAGCTATAGCAAACTGAGCTAGAGGCAACTTTAGTCTGACCTGCTACCAGTATTTTGTTTGATCTGACCTCTGTTTTTATGGCATCATGCAAACAGGCAGTGTCAGAGCTTAAAGCACATCCCCCAGCTCCTGGGGTTTTGGCTGCCTGGCTCAGGGCCAGCTTAGAGAGAGCACAGCTGATGACTGAAATCTGCTGTGAAGAAAACTAGAAGAAGCCTCAGCAGACACTGCCCTTCCTTCCCTCGGGAGTTGCTTTTAGCTGTGACTGTCGCCTTTGGCCTCTGCCTGAGCCATGTTGCTGTTGTGTTATAGTCATGCCTGCACCTAGCCATGTACTCCACTAATGAGGACTCCTGATTCTGACACACAGACTCTCTGCCCAGTGCATCTTGGACCTGTCTTGTCCCCACGACTTTACCTGGTGATCACTGGCCGCATGCTGTCCCTTGTCCTTCAGCCCTGCTCTACTTAGTTAGGGTGCGGTGGAATTGCATCCAGCCAGGAATGGCCAGCCTGTGGACCCCTACCCTGGCTGGGTGCAGACATGCACCTTCAAAGCCCTTCCCACACCCCATGTAACCTGACACAGAGCAGCCGTGCAGAAGTTTGATCAATATCTTCAGCTAATATCCACCCTGGATCAGAAGAACATATCAATAAAACATGGGGAATTTGAAGAGACAGGATGCCTACAACAGCATCTTTTGTCACTAAAATAAAAAGTATCTCCTAGCACACTGTTGTTCAGCATTCAGGAGAGCTTCATTTATATAGAGGTTTCTACTGTGAAAATCTATCTATTGCATAATACAGCGTTTCCTTTTGGAATTGGCAGCTGAAATATATAAAGTCCTTTATTACAGGAGACTTCTGTCAAAAGGACAGTGGAAAAGTGGAAAAGAAGGCTAAATGCAGGCTGTTCTCTTCTTCCTTGTGCTTTTAGAACAATGTTCCCCATTCCTATCTCTGTAAGAAGCATAGCGAGAAATAACTCAAACTGTCTGCTGTAGCAGGATGGCAAAATTGCAAAGCTCTGGCTCTGAACACAAGTGTAAAAGTATACAGAAAGCCAAGAAAAAAAGAGGAAAAGGGGGGGGGGAAAGGCCGTCAACTGACATTTTCTTTACTGTTAGATATTCCCTTAAATAATATATTGCATTAAATTTTAAAGTACCACAGGTTTCAAAATGTTTCATCCTTCATTCTGGTTTATATACCTGTGGAGTTCATTTATTTGACTCTTTTCATAGTCACAAGATTAAATTTTCCTTTTTAGTTTTAGCAGAGGAATCTTAACTCAGTTAGTCAGTTGATTCCAGGAACTGAGGTTTTAAAAGTTTTTAAGCACTGAAAAATTAGCAATAAAGCTCTAAGAACTGGCAAGAGTTACCACTGCAAGTCCACTTCTTTTTAGCTCTTAAAATTTTACACTTCTGAATCAATATAGTTCAATGATTAAAGCAGTAGAAATCTTCTAATACTGCCTCCTAAAACCTCTCCTCTTAAAACTAGAATTCCCATAAAATAAGTCAAAATAGGAAAAAGAGCAATAGCTTTTATGCAAGATATGCTTTTACGCATGATCAGACATTTCACCTTTCTTACTTTCCCCATCCATTTTGCTCATTTACTTGTCTGTTACCATGCATAATGAATATTGCTTTGTCCACAAAGTAATGTTATTTCTAAGGACCTAGAGTAACAGGCTCACTGCTGTTCTGCTGAAGTTAATGCAAAGTTTTCTGAAGACCTATTGACTTCCGTGTCTAAAAAAATAGTTTTTTCTGCCACAGTTAAACGTGTTGTTAGCATTGTGTCGATGACTCTAGAATTCAAGTACATTTTTCCTTCACAGCCAATTTGAAATAATAATTCTATGAAGTCTACATATTTTATAAAAATTAAAAGTTAAAAGTAAAAATAGAACATTAACAGTTTCCACTTCACTCAAAAATGTCTTTTGTATTCAAGAAAAAAAAAGAGTGACTATTAGGAAAAGAACTGGAGAAAAAAGTTGAGTTCAGGATAGGCTTGATTTTAATATCTGGTAGATTACATTAGAATTAATTTCACTTGGATTCCATCAAAACTAGAATGAGATTTCAGGTAAAGCTTTCTGAACTAAATGTACACGTGTAATTACTATAGATTGCAGAAAAGAAAAAACTAAGGTTTGTATTGTTAGACCTTCCTCTCCTTCAGGCATTATTGCAGACCAGAACTGAGACATGTCTGGTCTGAGGAAAAGTTGGTGGTGATAACCCAGATGAGGAACACAGCTTTCTTTCCAGCTATATTTAGATGTGAGTTAACCTGTATTAGTAAATTTTTGGGGAAGGTAGGCCTTCTCTCTTACATTACCAGGTGATATTTGGCGCTTGCCTTCATCTTGCCTCTTGAGTTTAAATGAGAAAGGTAGGCTCAACCTCTCATGAGCATATCTGTGAAAGGTATTTAGTAACTAAGCTCACTTTGTCATCTCTCTGCAAGGAGAAATTCAGATACCTGTCTTTCCATTTACAATGCCAAAACCTAAACATTACTCCCTCCAATAGTCTTTCTCTCTCTCTTTCTGCTAAAACACATATTAAAAAGATTGAAGGTTTCTTTCCAGAGAAGCCCTGGAGCATTTTGGCCGATTTACATAGGTGCTGATTTCTTCACATGTAACAGAAATACCATAATAATCAATTCACTAAGGGAGAAAAACTAAATTTTCCCTCAACAACTCAACTTCTGAAGGATTCCAGCAGTTTCTGAATTTAATTACTGACAAGCTTAGATATGCTGGGAAATTCCAGGACTGGTTTTATGCACTTTCCCTTGAATGTCTCTTGTCAGACTTTCTCACAGTTCTTCATAAAGGAAGGCTCTGATTGTTTAGATTAAATTGGAACATTGTGTTTATGTCCATACAGCGTAATACCAAACCTAAAAAATGTCACATGAAAATTCTTGGTATGAGAAAAGAAGACAGATCTCCAACGTAACTTGTATCACAGAGCACATAATTTCTCTTAAAATCAAGAAACAATATTGCTATTTAAATCCAAACAAATTACCATAATGCAAAAGAAAATACAGATTTATTCTCAGTAAGAAAAGTGAGTCCTAATTCCTTCCACTGAGTATTCAGACAACTTATTTTGGTACAAGTTGGTTCAATGTTAGCCCAAAAGTCAAGTTTCCAAATCAGGCTCGGCTGAATACAGCAAAGAACACTGAACAAACTTGCACAAAGTTAGCTATATTGGTTCATGCATTTTCCACTCCTTCAGCTGGGGAATGTTTGTGTGTATACAGGATCTTTGAATTTGAAATCAGAGTTCCCAGCTACATGGAGATGCTGGACAAGCTCTTTGCTTTTTAGCTGCAAGTTTTCTCAGCAGCTCCTGGCTTTTGAGCACTGTAGCCTGAAGTCAAATAAATTGTTAAAAGACGGTGTAGCTGCACGTTCATGTTCAGCTACAAAGGTCACATGCTCAGGATGCAGACATCCAAGAAAAGGGCTGGCGGTTGGAAGCAAAGTTCTCAGAAGTATTTACCTTTAAATCCACATCAGAATAGTCTTAGAGGCACTTACCTTCTTTCATTATTAAAAATACTTCTTAATGAAACACCTCAAGTTTCATAATATTAAAAAATAAGATTATTCTTATCCCTCTCACACACAAAACTAAACATTTTTTTCAATGTCTTTATACAGTAGTCATCTTTTTTCTTTCCCTTGTGTTTAGGTAAAGATGCTGAGCAGAAAAAGTTCACAACTAAACAGATAGTCAACTGAAAAAATCCAAGAATGACTTCCTGATCCTTCCTCCATCAGTCCGTCCATTCTTATTACAATTGTGGTACACATACCACCAGTATTGACATTTGTGATCACACTTTGGTATCACATTTTATGATTTGAAGCTCCAAAAAGTTGCAATGACACTCGGGGAAGTCACGTGTTTATCTTAGATACTCGTTAACATGACCTGACTGGTTGATAAATTGTCAGCAATCACATTATTACCTGGGAGATACTGAAAATACAAGGAATAAGTGTAAACATTTATGTAGCTTAAATATAGGAGGATTTAAAGGTGTTACCCTTTGCTAACACCTGTAGTGACTTTTTCTTTGTAATAAACAAGAGATCTAGGTGAATGTCTTTCAACGTCACTTAACAGGGATTGAACCAAGCCTTACTTAAACTAGTTTTCAACTCAGAAGAATCAATGAAGCATGCAGATACACACCTTAAAAGAAATCAAAACACATGACAGTATTTTGGGTTCTTTTTACAAGATGCTTGTCTTACGTACTATGGGGTGATTACAGGGAAACAAACAACAAGGGAACACAAAAGCATTGTTTTGTTGGAAGAGTAAAACTTCAATTATTTGCACTACCTATATTCCCATTAAGTCATGAGAACTTGTAAGTCATTGCTGTACCTTTGAAGACCGACATTTTCAGCCTACAACACTGTGTTTTAGACTTGATCCACAAATAAGCCCCACAAATCTATTTGGATGCATTGGAATCATGCTCATGCACGTGTAAGCATGTCTGGATTTAATGAGCAGTGAAAAATTAAGTGACAATGATGACACTTCAGCAGAGTTTATAAAGTGGTATTTGGAAATGTACATGCAAGGTAGAGGCAGTTCTATACTATTATTTGAAACAAAAGTAAACATCTATCAGTATGTACTTCCCCACATAAGAATCCCTCATTTGACAGCCTTGCTTAAAGTTGTATAAAAACACCATATTTGGAAAATAACACGCAGCAGAGAACTGCTTTTCACAGGCAGCTACTTTCAGGAGCTAACTTTAGATACATAAGACAAATCTTTCAGCTAGAGCTTACCATGCACAAGAACTCATTCTCTGTTGACTGGAAATAAAGATTTCTCAGGTTCCATGTTTTTTGTGAAGCTCAACTGCCTTCAGCATGAAGATCTGAGCAGAAGAGTCGAATCAAATTTCATATAAAACCTTTATTTCACCAGTCATTGCTAGCTAGCTGAGTCCTCAGACACATCCTAGGATAATATGTTCAATTTTTTAACACAATTAAAATTCAAACAGAATATGGCATGACCTCTCTTCACTCTGCTGTGCTGATGAAGCAAAAAAGGTAGCAATTTCTCCCCACGGACCCTCATCTTATAGGTTCCTTGGCTAGACTTTAGGCTACCTGGTGTCCTCTTAAAAAGGGGGCATTAAACAGGAGGTATCATCACAAGGACAGAGCCAGACTAGAAGATGAAGGATCTTAGCTTGAGATACATTAATTTTGTAAAAAGGAGATGTAAAATTAAGGAAGCAGCATTGATACAGGTCACTGAGGTGGAAGGGGACAAATACTAAAAGATAAAAAAGCCATCTGTTAAAGTTAAGAACTGGGGAATGGGAGGGGAAAAATATTATACAGATGGAAAAACACACAGTCAAATGAAGGAGTTAACAAAAGGATTGGAAATATGGAACTAGGAAAGTATTTCCTACTGGAGTAGCCAGGGAAGATATTATTCTAATTCAGAGAATTATGGTTATATTCTCTTTTCCCCTTTTTCAACCCAGCAATAAAATGAACTGCTGGTCATTTGCATTGTACTCATATGTAAAAAGAGAAAACCCAAATGAAAAATAAGAGAACCAACAAGTATATGCTATAAAGGGAATCCTAATTACCATGGTTAGGTGGTTCAGCATACATAAAAAAGAACAAGTAAGGTTGAATTGTTTCCTTAAATAAAAGAGTTTGGAAATCAGCGTGATCCCAGTTTTGAAGTTATAACTAGGAGACCTGATCCTAATACTATAACCTACACCCAGCAGCAATTTTCTTTAGAAGGAGAGGGAACTTGACAAAAACTGAGCAGAACCCAGCCTAAAATATGGCGCAATAGGATTTTATTTAAAAATACCTATACTCAAAGGTACAGCAATATAAGAAAATAATAAAGGTGCTGGATGAAAGTGAGGTGGAACCCATGAGCAGGCAGGTACTATGTGAAATATTAGCTAAAGAAATGTGAACACATATTTGCAAAGGCTACAGAGAGCTATTTGTACCCACATCAACAGAAGGCTTCCTTGTGCAAAACAAAAATAAGAAACAGAGACAGGAAGGAAATCACAGGGAATGGCTTGAATAATAGCCAAAATGCAGTTTCAGATATGTGTAAATGTCAAGGTAGCAGACATAAAGGGGGGAGAGCTGACATGTAGTTCAATTCTGCAATCAAAGAAAACAATGTGAGAAAGAGGAAAAAACAGAGAGGAAGGGGCAAGTACTTTGAACAAGAGTGTTGCTCCCAAAAGATGTAGTTTCCAGCTGTAAAAATGAAACCCAGAGTCCTAGCAGTGCTGGTAGGTATGAGTAACAAACTGCAAACATTAACTGAAACAGGAAAAGTACAATATGATAATTTAAAGTAAAAAGCGGTCAGGTGGAGAACACACTTCAAGATAAAAATTTAGTAATCTCTTAATCTTTCTGTTCCCAGATATAAAAGGATGACGAAAATTTTAGAACAGAGGAGGAAGAAACACCAGCAAATACTCTTTCTGTCATTTTCACAAGGTAATGAGGACTGAAGGAAATTAAATGACTGCCAAAGGCAGCAATTAATGCAAGCAGGAGAATTATTTTTGAAGGAACGTGAATAATATTATAAGGAAGCAGACTATGTGAAGCTTCTTGGGTGTCAGAGAGTGCAGCAGTTTAATGAATTTCCTGGTTTCCTTTTTATCAATGCTTACATAGCACTATTTTAAAGCTTTGCTGGCTGATTCTTCCAGTACTGCAACTCTTTTGCATACAGAATTTCTCAGATACTAGGAAAAAAAAAAAAAACCCTAGCCTCAAAAATTATAACAACATCTCTCATAAGAAACTTGTTTTCTTTCCATGATAATAGAAATGAAGCCTTACTGCAAGGTGAGAGGACAAAACAGTAACTATAAAGTGAACATTTATCACTTGATTATGCTGGCTATGGTGCTGCCTTCAGTAATGAACAAGACACAGAGAAACAGCCGTTTCTACAAGATCAGGCTATGCATGTTGCACAGAAACATCATCCAGAGCAACTCCAATGGAGTGCTTGTGTGGGCGTGCTATGCTCTATGGATCTTTTTGATTCTGCATCTTTGTCCAATATATAGCTGTTGGCACAGTGGCGCAAAATCTAAATATGGAAAAGAAGAGTTAAAGGAGAAGTATGAGAAATAAAACAAAATTTAAAAGGGAGGCAGAAGACCTCTTGTAACAGATCTGCCTTTCAGA
>JAVSBS010007752.1:17914-45686 GCA_033124195.1 Coracias cyanogaster | reverse complement strand
CTGTCCAAATCCTGCTGAATGGCCACACAGCCTTCAGGTGTATCAGCCAAACCTCCTAGTTTTGTATCATCAGCAAACTTGCTGAGAAGACATTCTGTCCCTTCATTGATGTCATTGATGAAGATGTTGAACGGGATTGGACCCAACACTGATCCTTGGGAGACTCCACTTGTTACAGGTCTCCAGCTGGACTTGGCACCATTGATCAGCACACTTTGGGCTCTATGGTGTAGCCAGTTCTTAATCCACCTCACCGTCTGTTCTTCTACCTCACACTTCCTGAGCTTGCTCACAAGGTTTTTATAGCAAACTGTGGCAAATGCCTTGCTAAGTTCAAGGTAGATTACCTCCACTGGTCTCCTTGCATCTACCCATTCAGTCACGACATCGTTGAATGCTATCAGATTAGTCAAGCATTATTTCCTCTTGGTAAATCCATGCTGATAAAGCAAAATTTCAAGTACTTCCCGAGTAAGAAACAACTCTGACCTAGGAGTCAGTTTTACAAAGTGGAGCTGCTGAAGAGCGAATTAAGTGCTATGAAATGCCCTCTTTGGTTCTGGTTCAGACAGGCTGGGATGTGTCGTCTGATCCAAGTCTGTCCTGAAGGAATAAGAGCAGAGCATTGCCCTCCGTTCTTTTCATCCATGCTCCCCAGAGTGAGGAAGAAAGGAGATGCCCCTCCTGTAGCCCCAAGACTTTTGAAATACCCTGATAATGAAAACTATAACGGAGTGTTCCCTACTTCTCCTTACTTTCTGTGTGGTTCAATTATGTTTTCTACACATTCTTCTGTGAATGCTAGTAGCTAATTGTAGCTAATACGCTCTTAATAGTTTTTCCTGTATCAGAGATGCTCTACTGTAACCCAGTAAATATCAATTACAACATTAAGCATTGAGAACTGCTCTTTTCTGTAGTTCCAAGATGTAAATGAAAAAATTAATAACTGCAAGACATGTATGAGAGCATTTTGTTGTTTTTGTTGGGACTATTTGGCATTACTGTTTCCTGAGTGCTAGGGAAAATGAGATTTGCATGGTCAGAACAGTCTTCAAAGCACCATTCCTTCATTTGAAGGCAGGACTCCTAGGGAAAGCCCCCTTCCAATCCCCGTGTTTGAACCATCCCTGGAGCCCAGAGCAGTGCTTTATAATTCTGCTTTTGCTCTCACTTTTGTTGTCTCAATAAAGAACCAAGTGCAAACCCCTGCCTACCATTCTGGCCCTACAGAAGCCAGCCAATTCCGCCAGTGACTTCAAGGGAGTAAAGATTTAAAACCTTCACTAGATCTGAATTCCACTCCTGCACCCTGGACTCATTTCTAATACATAAACCACAGTCGTTCTCATAATTAACATGCCGCAACACTCAAACCTGGCATGTTTCACGCAGTGGCCATGCTCACCATGACGCTGCAAATATGCTAGGCAAACCAGGGCAAACTAGCTAAGCTAAACACAAAATTCTCTCTCCAAAAAGAATGCAGATCGATTTCAGCAGAACAAAACCTTTTGCTTAGATTACTCTCACACAAAAGGGTTGGTGGAACATTGTTCATTTTACTGATGTTAAATGCGCCTTTTATGTTCAAGATCATAAGCAACTTACATTTAACAGCCTGACATATTTAGAGGAAAACAAATTTCCTTTCTGCACACCAGATGGAAATTATAGATGTGAGAGCTGGGCACAAAGCTACAATATCTATAAATCTAGTATTTTATCAACCTATTTCAGGCTGTATAATTAGAAAGTTATCAGTTACATCACAACGCATGATACATACTTGCTGAAGTGTCCCCTTTGGGAAGATCAATATGGCTAACTCATTGTGAGAGTAAAAGTACATCATTTAAATTACACTACACTCCCAGTGCAATTGCACTGCATGTGGAATGGATGTCAGACCCCAGGGAGTGCTAGGATTTACACTGCACATTCTCTGAATGCACTAAAAAGGAGATCACTATGGTCATTTTCATGAGGTTGGTTATTCTTATGATCCATACTCAATAGATGAGATTTTTTTAAGTGGAAAAAAGTGTACTATCTATACGTAAGGATTATAATACCTCAAGCAGTCAGTAGAAAATGGCAGGGAAAATGTGTCTTGGTAGCTCTTTCTCCTCCATCACTTGTAACACCTAACTCAGGGGAACAGTACCAATTCCTCTGTGACACTGGATTCATCCTATCTTAGCCTACACCTGATGCTTTGTACAACAAGCAGAGAAAATCTGTAAATTTCAGGCAGAGTTCACTTCATTTCCTTTAGACATCTACCTCTAAGAAAAGTCATGCCTTAGTATTTGTTTCCCTTATCGCTTCAAAGAAGCGGTTAGAGAAACTCAGGTGTAAGTATCTGTGTTTTGCCAGATGAATTCCATCCTAGGACTGACAGTTTCAAACTCTGTCCTGATCTCAGGTTTTCTTTTTTTGTGAATCAGAGTGGGAACATATTGTGGACATTTCATTCATAAACAGGAACATATTTGGCAGAAGGATCCCTGGGCTTTCACCTTATCATTTCTTTCAACACTGTGAGCATGGTCCTATGCCACCTGATGTAGTGTGGGCTACACAAGCCCTGTCTTATTCCTACTCTATTCAGATTTCCCCTACATTAGAGCTTGGTGAGTAAATAGACTTGCTCAAGAAATGAGACATACAATCTGTAGATCTGTTTTATTCAGAGGAGGCAACACTAAATCCAGAGTTATTTTCTCCTGGGAAACAAAATGTAATTAATACCTTAGAAACTCTCCTCTTTCCTGTTAAATTTGGACATACAGCCAAGTGTATAAGAACATGTAAGTCTGTAAGAAGAAAAAATAAAGTGGAGACCTTGAGTTCGGTCTTGGTCTTCAAGTACTTAGTTGGGTAAAACTGCTGATTAGAAAAAAAAGCTGATTACGCTAACACAACGATTTGTGTCAAGTTCATAACTATTTCCAAAATGAGGTAAGGTTTTGTTTTTCTAATTTGTTACCCAAGTCTGCTTTTCTCAAAATTAATCCATATCTATCAACACAGGTAATACTAAGCATGCAACTCTATTTCCTAAAAGATAATACTGCAAAGAATGTACTGCTGCAGGAAAGAGTGCTGCTAGCACTTCAGATAACCAAGGGTTTTGCACTATAGAAACATGGCATAATCAGTGCTTTTAAGAGCTATAGTTCCAATTATAATGCAAAACATATGATAGTTCCCTTGCCTTTTAACTAGTGCTGCAGGTAGAAAAATAAAACTGCTGTACTGCCTTGGCCAATGTGTTTTCCTCTGTCCCTGTGTAGTTAGTGCAGACATATTTTTCTAAATGTGTTTCAATCATCCATTTTAATCATATTATTTAATAACTAGAATGAATGACAGATTTCAATATAAAATAAATATTAAAGTTTAATCATGCCAGGGGGGCTAAACAAGCTCAGCCTAGGATCTAGCTTATTATGCAGTCTCCAGCCACAAGCAATACCAGATGCTGGTGCACATGAACACAGCAAGTATGTTGGAACATTGATCAAATACTTTGAAGCCTGTAGCCAACAGGTTTCTTTAGCCAAAGTTGATATGTTTGCTTATGACATAGAAGATAACAGAATAGTTAAGAAGAACCAGGCCTCTATTCATCTGCAATGGTGAGTTTGTTTGTGAAATTATCTTCTAAAGAAAAAGAGGAAAATCTAACTTGTTATGTTCTTACATTTCTTAAGGACTTTGTAAAAACATGTTGCTTCTCTTCCTCCTCCCATCCCCTGGTCCTGGCCCTGCTCTAGGATCTGGGTTCATATGCAGTAAGAATTCCCAGATCTATTAGTCTAGAAGCCAGCACAAAGTCAGTTAGTACAACTCTTCACACGGGCTAGCGTCACCTTGTATTTGTGGAGTGATAGCTAGCAGTACTAAGTTGGTGTCTTCTATACCACCCTGAAATACAGTGTATCTGAACCACTGCTGAATAGAGGAATGGTGTCCTTCTGCTACCTGCAGTTACTCTTTGGGGGTCAGAGACATGGAGCTGCTCATAGGCATGCACTTTATGTACCGATTTTTATGAATTCTGGCCACTTTCAGTCTACGGATTTTTCAGGGTTTTTCTTCATTTCCCAAGAGTCACCTCACCAAATCAGTCCTGCTCTCAGTTACTCGTGGTTTTTATCTCTGTTATCCTGACCAGGTAACCTGAGTTTTCTCCTGCAAATACCAAACCTAATCTCCATGCTAGCCAGGTAGTCTCACTCACAGACCAATGGTCATCTCCTCCTAGGGATGGCAAATCCCAAGTTTCAGTGTCTGCCCAGGTGGCTCCTCCCCAGCTATGCATCCCTCCCAACCACAAACCTGATACTTGGCTCGTCTGCATGTGAAACGCATTTTCCTTCTCCACACTTCCCTGATCTAGCATAGGAAACAGAGCAGAGGAGTGAATGTCCTTCATCCCAATACAGCCATGACAAAGATTATAAAATGGATGCTAATTTTTTTCAAGGTGTCAAGGACATTGCTCCTTCTGAGGGTGTATTTCAAATTGTGGCTCCAAAGTACAGCATTGCCAAAACAGCTGCCAGAGATCTTAAAGCTTTAACTGAAATTGTCTGCAAAACTCAGGCTTATGTGGGCAGGCAGCTTGGAGACCTTTGGACTGATGGCTAACAAAATTCCAGTCAATTTGAAAGCACAGAAAAATAATGTGAAGTGTTAAAATGCATTAACAATTTGAGCCCCTCAAATTCACTTATTAGTGCCTACCCATGACACCTTTCACATTTCTCTTTTCTGTAGCTAGGTGCTGCATTGCTGCATCTGAATTTACATTCTTGGTGTATGGTATTGCCAGAGGTCCTCACTGCTGAGACAGTTATGTGCTCCTTTTACTGTCACAAGTGCTGTTGACTGATCCTGTTAAATCTGTGTATCTCATACATGTGAAATTGTTATTCAAACTAGAAGTTCTCATGTGGGAAGGTTCAAGGGGTTTATAATGCTTATAATGTCTCTAGAATTATTTTAATCTAATTTGCAATATTTCTGCTTATCAAGTTGTATTTGTTGTAGAGACAAACACAGAAACAACACATACCTTTTGTAAGCAATAATTAGGAACTTGAATAGTTTCTGGAAGAGTCTGGTTGTTGGGCCTCACTCAGGCAGTCTAGATATGATTTTTTTTTATTTACAAATTTTTGCAAGAAAGAAAAGGATCTTTCCTGTTTTGGCAGTATTTTTGAAGCTACCCTTCTAAAAATTTAGTTTTAAGCACAAACTTCTCCAGGATCTTTCTGAAGCTCCAGTGGTCTCTCCTCTGTTGGGTGGCAGCCTATTTCAAAACTGAGCAAATAAACAAAATTATTTGAAAACAAAGACATTGGAGTCCAATTCAGTTCCACTAATAAAGCAAAGATACCAGCAGTTCAGTTCCTAATGCAAAGGACCCTGGAGTTAAATCCACCTGTTTACTTGTACAGATAATACTGCAGAAAAGGCCAGCAGGAACCTGTCTGAAGAAATAGGTACAGAACTAGGAAAAAATATGAAAGTTCATATGATTATAAGAAAAATACTGTGATTACCAGTAGAATATAACGATTTCAGAAGTGGTGGAACTACTACTTACATGCAAAAGATATTGGTTATGTGCAAGCGGGGAGATCAGCCAAGGGCAGACCTGTAATGCATGCTCTTGGCAACCTCCATCCCTGACACCCACCATCACTGCTCTCTGGCATCCATCCATGCATGGACATTAGTCCTTTCCATCATGGACTCCATTGCCTGCTCCACGGGAGGATAGGGTGAGGAAGGAAAAATTGCAGTCATGGCCTTTGCAGCTGGTCCCGGGGGCAGCAGCAACAGGGATGTGTGTTTATTGCTCCCACCTGATGCTCCTGCACAGACCTCCTCTCTCCTCCCATTGCTTCTTGCTAAGGCCTTGGTTCCATCTATGTTTTAATTTATTGGCTGGTGCTAATTAGACTGCTCTGCTAGGAGTGGCCCAAATCCTTCTGTATTTTCACAAGATCGGGCTCTCTGCAGTGCTGCCCTGTAAGTAACAGGAACTATAAATGTGTGATGTCTGTTAGTCCTGTCTCCAATTGCAACAAAGGTTTTAGGGCCTTACTGTGAAATAACTCATGGTCTACTACCAGCCAGACGGCATCAGTGCAAAGGCAGACAGGAGGCATAGAGACCACTGGGTCAGATCCTACTCTGATCTGCTGCATGTAAGGGCCCTCGTGAGTGCACGTGTGCGTGCACATTGCTGTGTCTAACATCCAAGATATGCCAACAGTTTTTTTCACCTGGAAATCCCTATGTTCCATAATAAACCTAGTACAAGTGCTTTTGTCAATGTAAACTGTATGTGAATTTGACACAAAGCATGGTAAAAAAAAAAAGCAGTTCAGAGCCTAGGAAGTATTTCTGACACACAGAGAGAACAAGAACTCGAGGCACATAAACACAGAGACGTGAGCTGCCTGTCCCAGGAGCTGGAGGTAGGTAGAGGTGGAAAGGTGTAACGATCTTCACAAAGTAGGAATCCCCCACAGAAGCTGTAACAAGTTTTCATGCTTTAAAAAAGAGCCTATAATTGCTGAAAGAGAAGAGTGGTTGTAATTTGCAGTTCAGCAGGGAACTCTTTGGTGCTGTGATGTTTCACAGGAGCGGTTAATGAGAAGTTGGAGTAGGAAGTTACTACTGATGAATCTCTGTTATTAGGACAAGTAAACCAACAAACAGAAGAGATGCTTATAAGAGAAACAGGGAGGCACAGAGATCTGTTCAGCTGCTTATAGAGTGCTATCACAGATTTAACTAAACAGTTAAAGCTAGTTAAATGAAAGTGTTAAATTTCAGCACAGGTTTTAAAGGGTGAGGCATTCTTCCAACTGCTGGGTACTGCAGCCAGTGGCTTCTTCCTTTCCCAAGTGATCTCTTTAATGTGATGAGCTGCAGCAGCTCAACAGGAATGAATCTGGGTGTGCCCACTTACACCTTGTGAATGATGTTTGAACCCAGGGACACTCTCAACATGTCTACCTCCAGCTGAAAACTCCATTTTGCTTGCAGGGCTGGTTTTACTCCCCTGCTGTCTTCTGACCTCCATCTTGATTAAAATTCTACACTGAAGGTGGACAGGAGCACAGGGATAACAACAGAGGAGCCTTAAGTGTTGAGATAACAAGCTGAACAAAAAGATTGCAACCATCCACTGCAGGACAGGTTTTCAGTTCTGAGCTCTAAAGAAGATGTAACTAGATCTCAGAATAGTGGACTGGAGGCTTTGATCATGTACAAGAAGGCAGTGGATTTATTACTAATTGCCATTTTACTGAAGCGTGCCTCTACTACCTAATGAAGGACAGCACAGAGCTCCCTGAGCTACTGAAGGTGCTTGCAGTAAATCCACACAGTGTGTTATTAGCCCAGCATTGTGCCAGAGACAATCTTTGTCTCACGGGAAGACCTAAGATCAGCCCAGGAAAATACCACACCCTGATCCTGTCTGCCTCACAACAAGAAAATCAGGGTGTTGTACCCTACTCCCCAGAAATTCTGATTCTGGGACTGTAACAGGCAGAATGAGTTCAGGTCTCTCTGGATGTGACAGAGCAGTCACATCTTGGCACAATATGGAAGAGAAGGACTCAGCCCTCCTGCAAAGCCTGGTCTTACTGAAGTAACTGCCATTATTACTGAAGTAACCTCAGTATTGTTACAGACGTTCAGGCATTATAACATTCAGAAATCGTTCTGAGCGGCACATAGTATTACAGGCAGCAAAGGGTTAATGTTAGCTTCATTGAAACCAATAAGGTTTTAGTGAACTTCAGTGGAGTCAGGATTCACTTTGTGATATAGATTAGAATCGGCTTTCAGATTAGAAACAGTTTTCAGGCCTTCACAAATGTCAATATGCTTGTTTTCATATGACCCTGAAGCAGACTACGCTGTTCTTGCAGCACAGCAGACTAGGTTGGACTAGGATTAAGCTCAACCTGCCCCATGTTTTTCAGCTCTGTAGCCCATTGAGTGTAGGCTCAAAGGCATATTAGATATGTACAGACCCCCCACCTCGCATTGGGTTCTTAGCTTGGGATGTGGCATTGTCCAACTGGCATTTCTGTAGACAATATCATGTGAACTCTGTGGTTAACTTTTAATCCTGAGCCAATTTACTGCATCCAATCGCCCGTCATTTCCATCAAGCTCTTCTGTCCAGGTGCAATGGCAATGTGAGGCAGATGAGAAAGACTCATGTTCTCCTCTGGAAGGGTGCCAGCGCGGCTGTCTGTAAGGGATGAAGGACTGCAGGTAGTATTCAAACTGGGCTGAATTCAGGCTACTGGGGAAGATGCTATGGATGCACAATGCTGGGCTTCTGACAGCCTCAGCTTCAAACCTTTCCAAAGAATCATCTGGTACAGGATGGACCAAAAAAAAACCCCAAAGCTGTGGATATCTTCCAGACTACTGGACTATAATGGATTCAGCCCAGCCTGTGATTGTATACTGTCCTCCCTGTATAAACAAGACCTTGGGCCGTGACAACGTGCTGGCTGTATTTGGCCACTGTTTTATTGTCCTTGGTACCACACAAATTGTACTGTAGATGAGTCTGAAGTTGCTGTTGGGCTTGGACCTGTAGGTAACTGAGGGCACTTTACTGAGTGTGGAGCTAAAGGTAGCCTAAGTGTGAAGAGGCTGATGTCTACTTTCATATATTTCTGGGTCATCAGTTTTTGCTGGGGTTTTTTTTTGGTCTGCTTTAATACATGAGACAGTTCAATCTTCTGCTAGAGAAGTAATTAGACTTTTATGAAATTTATAGGTGTAAGCAAAATCTAGATGATACACCTGCCACTTTAGAAGGATTTCAGAAATAGATGCTTCTGAGCAATTGTCACTGCCCGTTTCAGATCACCTTGTGTATTTGGGACCTAAAAAAGGTACAGTTCTCTTTAAAAAACAGTTGCTG
Source organism: Coracias cyanogaster (assembly GCA_033124195.1). Classification (NCBI taxonomy): domain Eukaryota; kingdom Metazoa; phylum Chordata; class Aves; order Coraciiformes; family Coraciidae; genus Coracias; species Coracias cyanogaster. Next base: position 36,703 of record JAVSBS010007752.1, on the reverse strand, counting down.
AAGTCATTACAGCAATGCTCTCCAGTGGAAATTTGAAAAGTGCTGTTAGTCTCCTGTTTGAAACACTTTCTTTACCCAGGATTTAATTTTTTAAATTAGTATCCAGCTTTAAAAATCTGAAGCAGAGGCAAAGGGATTCATTCTCTTTCAGATAGTCATCAGTAAAGTACTTTCATTCAGAGTTTTCAGATATGGAGGAATACTTATATATCATTATAGCAATTTTCTGATGATACTTCACTATAGAAACCCGGGATTATTTCAAACTTCATCAGTTCAGCCAAAACTCTGGTAGGTCAATTTTAATTAGCTCAAACCCTTGAATGGTGTAAATCAGAGTAACAGCTGTCATTCCTGATTTTCACTTTGGTTTGGGGTTTTTTTTGAGGATTTGAATACATTGAAATTAAGCTCTCTGCTGTAGTGTTTCAGTTACATTTTATATATCTTTTGAATCATTTTTCATCCAATTATATGCAGTCTCTTACGAAACTAAATAACAGTAATATTTTTCATTGTATCTGCTATACCTATATGAAGTGGTTGAAACCTTTAACAGGTGAAGCTGCTAGGTACTGAATGGGTAAAGAAGTAGCCAGATGGCAGCAACATTAGTGGGGCTGTCTGGATGTAAAGCCTGAGCTGACAGCAAACCTATGAAAACACCTGCTTTGGAAGGTGTTCCTACAATGTTACCCAGTTTGTGGATCCCACACAGAAGGGAAGGGAAGGGAAGGGAAGGGAAGGGAAGGGAAGGGAAGGGAAGGGAAGGGAAGGGAAGGGAAGGGAAGTGAAGGGAAGGGAAGGGAAGGGAAGAACAATCTTATCAACTTTTAAGAAGGATAATTTAGATATGTTTATTTCTGGAGAAAGAATAGAGAAGCAAACAAAGAGGAAAAGAACGATTTGAAATTGTGTATATATAATGAATTTAATGACCCACATCTTACCTGTGTATAAATGAAAAGAACAGCAAACAACAATCTTTTCTTGAAAGAAAAGCTCTTCTCAGCATGTAGCATAAAAAATGTAAACATCTGCTTGTGTCATTGGCTAGGTTTTGAATTATTTTGAAATAGTAGGAAAATTTTCTGGACAGTTAAGAGGGAACTACATCAAGGCACACAAAAAGAGAAGAAAGAGCTCTTACATGGTCAATTCAAGTTATAAAGCACTAGTACTTCCAGAATTTGGGTAAATGTTTAAGAATGAGAAAACATCAGTGCTTCTGCACCTGCAGCCGTCCATTATGCTTAAACACATGACAATTTTCCAAATGGGATATTCTGATCAGATTTTAGAAAAAAAATCCACATTGAGTGTAGTCAAACTTTGAAACAGATTACCTGGAAAGGTTGCAGAATCTCCACTGTTGAAGGTATTCAACACTCAACTGGACAAACCCCAGAGCAACCTCACCCAAATTGCTACTGCTTTGAGCAGGTGACCTCCAGAAGTCACTCCCAGGCTATATTATTCCAAGATTCTATGTTTAACTAGCAACTATTTCAGCACCCACAAACTTTTCAGTTCCTAAGTTTAAACATAATTTTTTCAAGTCAGTTTCACTTTACACAGTAAAATTTTTCATAAGATGGACCAGTTTTAAAGAGTATGTATGCTTTAGAATGGCTAAATAATTGCAGTGTGAAAATTATTACAGCATTTTTGATACTTTCCCTAATTATTACTTCTGGACTATATTCATAAAAAATGACTCTCATGTATTATTAATGTAACTCCTCTAATTGCATTCATACATAAGTAATTACAAATTTTAACTTTTATTCATTAAATTGAAAAGGTTTAGAGAATTGCTGACATTGAAAGAAGTTTCACAAGACTATTTTATTAACAGCTTTGGAAAAAATGTATGTAGAAACCTACAAAAATTACTGGGTTTTAATTGTTATGGTTATTTCTTGAGATACCTTCAGCATAAAATATGTATAAAGCTTTCTTACTGTATTAAGAAATCTCTTACAAAACTCCCTACTGCATTACTAGAATAGTTGATATGTTTTCTTTTTATGGGCTGACAATTTTTTTATATTTTTGGTAATATTTTTTCCTACTGAGTAATTAAATATTATTTTAGAAATCTTAGCCACAAAAGAAGAGGCTGATATTGAAAAATAAAAAAAAAAACATAACAAAAGATAAAAATGAAGGAAGCATAGACCTGGTAGAGATAGATAGTGGCTGGACTTGATCTTATAGGATCTTATAGGTCCTTTCCAGCCACAGAAATTCTGTGATTCTGTGATTGGGCCATTGCAGTTCTCTAGGCTTTTCCATAAAGATGAGGAAAATAATCTCAGTTAGAGCTCTGACTCAGAAAATATTTAATACAGAATTAGATTCCTTGTTTTTTGTTCAAAGGCATAAATAGAGAAGGAAGCTACTTAGCACAGTAGATTTTTTCCTTTGTTAATGTCAGAGGAGACAGTGATAAGCCTTTCCACCAAGAACCCTTTCCTCTTATTTGACCAGCTTTTATGCTGTTGCCACAGACTCAGCTGCACGGTGTATAGAATGACATTCCTTGTCGTGCCTTCACCTCTGATAACAGCAGCAATAGCTGACAAAAATCCAACACTTTTGACTGGTTCTGCCCTTTCTGTCTTTCCTGTAGCTGGTGCATGCCATGAGATTTGTTTCCTCATCCAAGAGTAAGAAGAATTTCTTTTTTTTTAAAAGGGATGTGGGAACTAGGTTATAGAATAGAGCCTCGAGATACAAGTTTAGTGAAAAGAAGGGAAAAAGAAAGAATAAGCTCTCCTCCCAGGGGCTGTCTTCCTCATTGCTCCCTTCATCTCATTGTCCTACTCCAGCTTTCCTGGAAATTCTGAAAGCCTGACTTCAGCTCTCTAAAATATACACTGGCCTGCTGTCCATGTCACTTTTCTGTGACAGCCTTCCCTATGCTAACATGCTCAGTGGATGCATTGCTCTAATGTTTTCAATTCATAGCCTATGAAACTTCCTCTGATAATCCCATCAAATCAAATTTTATTGCCTCCAAAAATCCTGATTCACACTTCTACTATTCATAGACCTAATTCAGCAAAGGATCTCTATTTCAGTGTACACTTTAGGACACGTTTAAATTTAAGAATACTGATAAATAACAGCATAAGAATACATAAAAATTAGCATAAATTGATGCTTTAACTAAATAACTGCTAATCTGCTTTGCTGAACATCAATCTAAGACTAAAGTTTTATAAGGGAAAACATCCCCTGAACTTCAGAAGAATTCCACTGTGTTGTAAATGAAGTTAGTATTTGACTTTGATGAAAGACTGCAAAGATGTCAAAGAAATAAGTGTAATGTCTGAATCCAAAAAAGTCAGAGAAATAAACATATAATGGATGAAATTCTGGTTTAATTGAAGTCAAAGACAAAATTCCTATTGAATGCAATAAAGTAAGGATTTCATGTCACATCTTTAGACTCACTGACCTGTGCAGAGCATCAAGCATCTGACTTCTCTCTTCTCCTTTGTGCTGAATAGTACTTTATAAATAGACCCTATGAAGTCGATAGTGCCATTTGAAGAATGGCATTAGTCAGCATGAATAAAGGTAATTGAAATGTAGCTATTTTTACTAATGAACATATTTTTAACTGCCAGATACAGAGCTAGGGAGATTACAGCCAGCAGAGAATTTTTTTTGCAAGTGGACAAGTGGAAGTACTCCTTCTTTTATTTTGTGTGTGTGTGTGTGAAAGTAGCTAAAAATAAAGACAAGTTACTTTTCTTTTTCACCTTGAAAAACCGGAAATAATAAATTTTATATTTTTCTTCACTTCATGAAAAACTGTGATTATTATCCCCGTAGAAATTATTACACACTTGCATACCTGAGAACCCATCCTCTTTTTGTAACACATACAAATATACATCTCAAATATTACATGAAATTGTCATTGATAAGTTTTTATATCCATCATCATATACAGAAGATCAGTTCTAAGAAATAAAGAATATTCTGATTGCTATTACTTAACTTATGTAGTATATCTACAGACTCTATCATATAAAATATCATATATAAAATATATAAATATACTAATATTTCAAGAATATTAGATATACTTAGAAACACTTATATATACAATGTATAAATCAAAAAGAAATGTTCCATGAGAAACCAGACTCCATGATGAAAACTCTGGAGCTACTTCAGCTGTTAGTATGTTCCATGGCTTCCATCAACATTTTGTGCAGTTTTATACATTTCACTGTAATTGAACATTTAAGCTATATCCCCAATATGGTTGTTGACTTGAAATGTGAGCTTGGCATCATTATCTAAAGCATGGATGTCAGTAGGTGGTGATGTACCTCAGGGGTTAATACCAGCTTCAATGCTTTTCAACACAGAATCATAGAATCATAGAATCATAGAATGGTTTGGGTTGGAAGGGACCTTAAAGATCATCTAGTTCCAACTCCCTGCCATGGGCAGAGATGCCTTCCACCAGACCAGGTTGCTCAAAGCCCCATCCAGCTTAGCCTTAAACACTTCCAGGGGGAGGGCATCCACAACCTGTCTGGGCAACCTGTTCTCATGCCTCACGACCCTCACAGGAAAGAATTTCTTCCTTATATGTAATCTAAATCTACTCTCTTTCAGTTTAAAACCATTACCCCTTATCCTATCACTACACAACCTTGTAAAAAGTCACCCTCCAGCTTCCTTGTAGGCCCCCTTTAAGTAGTGGAGGGCTGCTATAACATCTCCCTGGAGCCTGCTCTTCTCCAGGCTAAACAACCCCAACTCTCTCAGCTTGTCCTTATAAGGGAAGTGCGTGCTTCACACTCTAATCATCTCTGTGGCTCTCCTCTATGCTCACTCCAATAGGTGCATGTCCTTGTTATGTTGGGCATCTCAGAACTGAACGTAGCACTACAGATGAGGTCTCACAAGAGTGAAGAGGGTCAGAGTCACCACCTCCATCAACCTACTGGTCATGTTTCTTTTGATACAGCCCAGGACAGTGGGATTTCTGGGCTGCAAATTCACATTGTTGTATCATGTTGATGTACTCATCAATTAACCTCTTCATTAATGATCTGAATTGTGTAGCAGAGTGCCCCCAACAAGCATGCTGGTGATGTAAACCTGGGAGGAGTCGTTGATATGCCTGAGGGTTGTGCTGCCATCCAGAAGGACCTAAACAGGCTGGAGAAATGGGATGACAGAAATCTCAACAAGGAAGTTCAACAAGCAGAAGTGCAAGGTCCTGCACCTGGGGAGGAACAACTTTATCTTCCAGTACCTGCTAGGGGCCACTCAGCTGAAAAGCATCTTTACAGAGAAGGACTGGGAGGTTGCGGTGGACACTAAGTTGAACATGAGCTAGCAATATACCCTTGTGGCAAAGAAGACAAATGGTTTCCTCTAATGCATCAGAAAGAGTGTTAGCATAATGCCAGCAGCATTAAAAAATCATTTGGATGTGGTCCTGGGCAGCCTGCTATAGATTGCCTTGCCTAAGCAGGGAAGTTGGACCAGATGACCTCCTGAGGCTCCTTCCAACCTAAGCTATTCTATGATTCTATGATTCTGTGATTCCACTTCTGGGAATATACAAAATTTATATATATATATATTACACATTACATATAATAAATTACATATTACATGATTTACTATACAGTATATACTATATTACTTTATGCATTCTATAAATGTAGAATGTATATTATTTTAAATACGTACCACTAAAGTTATTATATATTATTAGATATTTAAATTGTATATATATCTCAATTAAAATTTTAAAATTTCTTTTGTTGTATTGACCAAGAAATACAATTATATCTAGTTTTGGAACTGTTCTTCAGCTTCTTAGTAAATAAACTGAAGAAAGGAAACATTATTTAATGTCACAGTTAAACTTACTGCAGGAATTGAAATCCACACCATCTCTTTGCCAGTTTTGTTCCTGTTCTAGAAAATCTGTACCGTATTTTCTTCAACAAATAAATTCATATACGTCAAATTTGTTTTCTTCTAAATTCATGCAGCAACAAACAAACAAAAACTGATGACTTTGATCTGAGCATTTAAAACAGGAAAAGCTTTAAAGGAAGCATGAACAGGAGTCAAGGAGAGGCATGAAGAAAATAGAATCAAAGAAAATACTTTGTTATCTTCTCTAACACTTCCAAATTGTAAGGGAACTGTAAAGAATAGGAGGAATATTCCCTTAATAGTACTCCATTAAAGTCTTACATGTGATTTTCTGTTTTGATACACTGATGTTGAAGGACTTTAGTTAGTGCTGTGGAAAGTAAGAGAGATGTTCCCTTAATGAGAAAGCTGTATACCATTATTTAAGAAATAATATAAATAGAATATGAAAATATCAAGTGATGGAAAAAAATAAAAATAAAAGTTCTTGATAATTTTTTTGGAATTTTGAAACTCCAGTGAAATAGCAATAAAAATCTGCTTTAGCTGCATCAGTGCATACAGGCATAACACAGAGATGCAGTGTTTTACTGGAAATCCCAACACAAAACTGGTTAGGATTTAATTCATCTCACTGAAACTGTCAACAGTACAGAAATCCCGAGATTAGAGTACTATATATCTGGTTTATTTGTTTGTTTGTAATGATTAATGAAAATATTTACTTTTTAAAGGTTATTCATAGGACTTACATTTTGGACATATACCTTATGAGATGAATCACTATAATTTTGAAGGTACTTCCTGGAGTTACCCACAAAAAGGCCAGTACTGGTTGTACTGAATGTTTGGCAGAAAGTGTAGCAGAAAAAAAATGTAATGGAGTTCCCTCTCCATCTTCACTACTCTTTTCTGCCTCCACCTGTACTCACCTTTGTATCCAAGCCCTTTTCTCTCTCACCTTCTTAGTCCTTGGTGAAATCACACTTTCCATAGCCTGAATATATTTCTAGGGAAGATATAAAGAGTTAGACAACACAGTTGATATTATTGTCAAGAACTCACAGGTATTCACCAGCTTGTCTGGTAAACAAAACAATGCTCTACCTCTATTTGAGATGTTAGAAATGACAGTGGTACCAGCCTGAAAGAGAAATAACCCTCAGAGCACATAATGACCAAGATCCTAGCTATTTGCTTCTTGATTGTTTGTTCTTAATAAAGAAGCTTTGTATCCACATTGTCTGTGCACTTTCAGAGAAGTTCTGCATTCTGCCTCCAAGGGTATGCCTTGAAATGGTAAAACATTGTGGTTAGAAAAATATCTCTCTGCCTGTCCTTCAAGTGATATGGTCTACAGATCTGTTACAATGAATACTTCAAATTGCTTGCAGACTTTGGGAAGAACTAGACCTGCCAATCACCTGTCATAATATACATCCTAAAGCACAGAATAATTCTTATCCAGTTTCCTAAATTACAGAGATTGTTTTAGTATATGCTGAGAAAAATGCACAGTAACTGCTTGTAGTCTAGAGCATGGTAAATTCCACCTAAGTATGTTCATAAATCTAAATATTTCAAGAATATTTTCTATCCTCATGTTGCATTAACTATTTATATGGATACTATGATGTGTCTGTAGTTATTCTGGTTAGAGAGATGCTAGGAGAAAGGTTGGACTTGATGACCCTGGAGGTCCTTTCCAACCATAATGATTCTGTGATTCTGTGATTCTGTGATTCTTACTTAAAGAGAAATAAATGTTTAGGTAAGCACACCTGTATTATCTTATACTTTATATTAAAGTATAAGACAGACACACAGACAAATTACAGTACAATTTTTATGACAACCATGTAATATCTTTATGTGGAGCCTTAATGTTTAAATATAGGCTTCTAAAGTACTTTGGTAACAATTCTCTTTTCTACTTCCTCAGGAGCACTAATGTATGTGGAAGAATTCTGTTAAAGGACAATAAACAGAATAGGTTAAGATCAGAAGATCAATATACACATACTGCTGAATTAATAGATATTTGCTAGCTCTCAAAAGAGGGCACGTAATTACTCTGCTTTAAAGAATGACTTTAAAGTTCAGCTGAAGGAGAAACTGAATGTGCTTATGTAATCAATGTTATAATACTTGTTAAGGTCTACTTGTCTAAATTAAAAGTACAATATCACATCTCACTAAAAAAGGCTCCTAAGTCTCAATTAAATAACTAGACAAAAGTTTCATTTATACTGGTGTATAGAATGGAGAAGACATCATTCTCCATCCCTAAGACCATCTGGCACAGTATGACTCATGTTTATGCAGCCAAATTCTCTTACCTCACTAAGACGTGTGTGTGTAACATACCTAACTTATCTAGCAGGGATGATATCCGATTTGCACTAATTTCCAAACACTTCCTGTGGAATTTTTGGGACATATCTAGTTGGCCAAGGTCAAACTCACAACAGAGAGAAAGCTAATCCACACCAGCATTTTATTCTGCTTACCTTACAGTTAAAAGTATAAATGCACACATACAAATCCATTACGAAGTCTGTCATAGATAAGTATACAAATACATTCCGTAGAAGTGCAGAATGACTGCCCAAGGACATGCTTTTTAAGCTTAGAGGTTTGGAAAGTACATTTTCCCAAAATACATACGTTTTTAAGGATTGTATATTATTTCCTTTCTTTTCTAGGCTGAAAACATTATACCACAGAGACATGATTTTTTGCTTCAACACCTCTGTGTAATCACAATGATATCCTTCTGGAGAAACTTAAGTTCATTTCATTACTAATTTAACAAGATTCTGCTTCAGCCAGTAGGATATGTTCTTCTTACAGAATTATCTTTTGGGATCATCAAAGGCAGGAATTACTCATAAAGGAATAATATAACTCTTCTATGATGCTTGGATATATAAAGCTGTAGTGTTAATGTAATAAAGCTTGAAAACAATAGCTTTTAGTGTTAGAAAGACAGACAGTAACAGTCTGACTTTCTAGTCCAATCTTTCATAATGTCCAGCTGCTCTGTTACAATCAGATCCTGCCCTGAAGGATAAACAAATCCTTCATAGACAGTGCTGTCTTAATGAAACTGGGAGATGAGATGTTTTACCTCCCAAACTCAGTTCTAGGCTTGTGTCTTTTGCACCTCTGCTAGACCTAACTGGGAAGGCTATGAAGAGGAGATATCAGCTGGAAGTCTTTCTAATCATTTGAACCTCAGAGCAGCAAGCTGAAGATCTTTAAGAAGTGTGCACTAAATATGTCAGAAAGGGAACAGAATCTTAACAGATAAATGCTGTAAAAGTGAAGAATAGGGCTCAAAAAGGAAGGCAATCTTGATGAAGAAAGCCACAAAGAGCTTCTCGATGTATAATGTTATTCTATGTTCTTTTTAGTCCACAATCACATAATTCTCAAGTATGAATTCTGTATATTCAAGCCCAACCTATAATATCTAATCAGAAAAATTCTGGATATTCTGTAATTTACGTATTGATATCAACAACAAACCTACAGGAATGAGGGTCTGCAGGGACTATGTATCTGAGCCTGTTTTCATTAACCATGACCCCTAGACAGACTGCCTTTGTTGACAGACTGTTCTCTGACACTAAAAGTATAGACCTCCTGCTCTGCTCTTTGAAGATTCAACCATGGATCGCCACAGAACAGCCACTCTCCAACTTCTCCTCTGAATGATAACCCTGACTGTTACAAGGTCAAATTAATATAACATTTGTAAGCGGTTTCTATTTAGCAGTTACAGACTCAGAGAATTTTGGAAAGAGAAAGCAGATTTTTTATGGATAATTTCTTTTATCAGGAAGTGCACACTAGTAAAAAACTACTTTAAGTAACAAAGGACAGAGTTGGGAGACATTGGTAAGGATATACTTCAATGTGCCCCATCTTCTGGAGTTGATTTACAGCTAGATTGCTACATTCACTGCAATGACTGGGTCCTTCAGTTTAGGTGTAGCCAGGAAGACATATATCTCATCTGTGCATGAATGTCTTCTGAAATCTACAGTAAAACCTTATTTAGCCTAATTCTTAATGCACTGCAACTGACTTTCCATACTCTGTATGCAGCAATGCAAGGATAATTTCAGTTGTTTGCATTATAAGTATTCTCTGAAGTTTTACCTTCTTACAGGTTTGGACATAGAATTATCTGATCCTATCTCTTTGCAGAATTATTTTCTAGTTCTTATCATAAAGCCAACCATCTTTTTTTCAAAAAAATATTTTATGGTGTTATGGGCGCTTAGCTGTAGCATTGTGAGTGTAAACTGTAACTGTTGACAGTTGCTACCGCTACACGTAAAGTTATCTCTTCACATATGACACAGCAAAATCTAGAGCAATGGCTCTAATATGTAGGGAGTCATTGAATAAGTTTTCTTTCTCTTTGGATCAGTAATAAAAGCTTTTTGTTTTGTTGGTTTTGTTGTTTTGTTTTGTTTTTAATAGGTAAAATTTAACACAAAGTAATGGTAATTTCTTGAAGATACCAGAGTTCATGTGCATCAGTGTTTTTAAAAGACGGCTTTTAATCAAGATTGTCTTTAAAATGTGTTAGTAAGTATGTATCCATTAAAGTTACATCAATATTTCACCTTCTTTCCACAGTGTTTCCTGACAGCTCAGCCTAGTTCTCACAGCTACTTCTCCAGCCAGGCAGGGCTGACCAGGTCTGAAGTCAGTATAAAGGAAATAAGGAGCTCCCGCCCACTGCTGAGAAAAACATTGATCTAGCTGGAAACCTGTTTCACCATCCTTCCTTGTAAGGAAGATCAGATAACTAAAAGTAATATAAAAAGGTGGCTAATATCCTCTGGTCAGGAGTATTACTATTTGTAGATGAAGGGAGGGCAAGGAAAGAATCCTTTGAAGCTCTTCCCTTCCCCCTCCCATCTTTCTTTCTCTTTCCCTTTTCTTTCCTCCTTTTTATGCTCATCCCTTTGCTCCTTTAAAGCCAGAGGAGTACTTCGTATTTAGTCCTCCTCTGTTGCCACCTAGAGGAGTGCAGAGCGAAGAGCTGATGCCAGAATACACATGAGGATAAACCAGGACAGGGTCCAAAAAGGCTGGAGCTGACAGAGTTGACTGGGCAAACTCATGTGAGGATGTGGGAGGGCATGCCCTGGTGCACACACAGATGGGAAACAGCCCCCGCAGCAGAGACTTTACTGGTATAAATTCTCCTAAATGTCCAGACAAGAAAAGCTCATATATTAATTCTTCACCCATTCATTAATAACGGTGTTGTTCCTGAGAAAAATTTAACCTATATACTTTAAAAAGCACAAGATATTTACATTCATATGTGCTATACTTTTAATCTAAGATACAGACTTACATGCTGATGTATCAAGGAGTTCAAAGAAGCTGCACAACAAAGGCTTCTGCTGCTAGCAGCCTGTATTATAGCTTAATGCTGTTAAGTAAAGGGGACAGATTAATTTATAATGAAAAAGGCTCAAGATAATCCTTAAGCAACTCAGGAATCCTATCAGAAATAAACAATCCTATCCAATTTTTACAGCAACTGGAAAAGAAATTTTCTCAATTAATCAGTTTCCTAACACAAGACAAGAAAATTTAAAATACCTTAAAAATTTGAAGTATGCGCCAAGCAAAGCATTCAGCTTTTGTCCAGATTTCAAAGGCAGAAAAATCAAGGAGTGCATATACCAACAAGAGCTGGTAGGAAGCTTTTACAATATCAAAAATATTAGAAATGAAAAAATAAAGGAATGTTGAACAACTGAGGAAATGTTGTATTCTACTCAACAGATATCAGAAATATCTCATGTTATAAATGGGTGAAACTGAATAATGTGTTTATACATAAATTCAGAAAACTAGTGTGTTGCAAACACTGATTTTAATATTGAAAAATAAACCTCTGCTTGACTTCAAATCTCAACACATTCCAGTCTTCTAATGGTAGAAATATCTCAGTGTATGTGTTACTTTTGTTGATGATGTTATTTTAATTACCAGGATTTACTGGAGCCAAATTTTAACCTGTAAGCTTTAAACTTCAAAAATTCTGTATCTTCCAGTAATATTTTTAAGGAAAGGTTTTCTACTTCAGAAGTTAAATTTATGCCCATCACTTAATCTTTCATTACTGAAGTCAATAGAAAACCTTCACTGCCTTTGTAATTGGTCTCAAATTTAGAATTTGGATTCCAAAACAAAGTTTTGTAAGATTCTGTCTATGGAATTAAGAACATATCGTAAAAACACCCTTACAAAGTAATCTATATTTAATAAAAATGTATTCTGTTTTTCAGGAATGTCAAACACTTTAAATTCAGATGTCTGACAAGAGTGTTAATGTGTTGAATCCAATCAGATTTGCAGTTTATGGTAGAGGAACGAATTTGACTTCTTTTTTTAAACAAATTGATATTTAACCTTTACAGCTATTCAAGGCCTCCTATTGCTGACAGTTGCACTTGTTCCACATTGCCTGAATTTTAAGCAAGTCAGTAATACTTCAGATTTTATAGCAGCTGTTTACTAGAGTGCAAACACTGACCTCCACATGACAGCAGCAGAAAGATGTCTTTTTAAGCCATTGATGTTAGATTGCAGGCACTAAGCTCAGCTCCTTAGAAATACTTTGGCAGTGTAATATCTAACATTTTCTGTGCATTCTCTTCAGTGGAATTATCTGACTCAAATCAGAAGCTCAGACTCCTTATGGATTTGGATGTTTAATAACAAGAAATGACTGACCAGCTATGTTATCAAGGACAAATAAAAAATAAAAAAAAAAAGTTCATTTTATGAAACTACCAGGTTGGCTGGAGCTTAAACTTACAGCAATATTGACCTTGTTCCAATACCTCAGATAACTCTAACAAGCTACAATATTTGCACAGCATGACATAATACATACATGCTACTTTGGTCCTTCATTTGAGAAGAACAAATTTCAGGCTTATTAGACCTTCCTCAGCTGAAGTTTGTTTCTGTAGTAACCTCCTAAAAGGTCAGATAGAGTAAATAATGTTTTAGAAAGGAGGTTACTAAATCTATGAAAGAAATTATATGTAGTTCTGCTGATAATGAGAACAGACAGTATTCGATCGTTTAAGGTCTATCTCCCTTGAGAGCATATGGCTGCCCTCTGTTAGTGAATGCTCATATCACTTAGCTAGTCTAGATTATGGCATTAATGTTTCTTGAGATGTCTTAAATGGACTTGTAAATGTTTTAGAATTAGGACCTGCTGGTGGGATAGAGGAATAAGAATCCTATTCCTGTTTCAGCTTGTTCATCGAACAGTTCTGGTGTGTGCTTTGCCTTAATGCACCACTTGGAACTTACCTTCTGAATGGATTGTAGCAGAAAAACAGTAGTAGAAGTATAAAATTGATGATAGATGGTTTCATAATAGTATTTGATGATCTGATTCTATAAGTAAGTTCTTTAAAATGAATGCCCAATTTCTGTATCTCAAAGACAAAAAAACTGTTGCAGGGTCTGAGATGGATTTTTCAGGGGACCAAAAACCAAGACTTGTGTCCAGAGATACATGTCTCCAAAGAGTTACCAGGACTTTTTCTCATGACCAAGTGATAATCAGTGACTAATACCAAAATACAAGGTGGAAAAGTATTTCCAGCTATACTTAAGCCTTGAGGGTTGTTTCTTTTTTTCTCAGTTGTAACTTTGCAAGATGAAGGGAAAGACAGATCTCTTAAATTATTAGCCTTTTTTAAAAGCTTAAGAACTTGCCTCAGACTTGTTTATTAGTAATCTCTAGCTAAGTATGACTAGTTAGCAGAGTCCTTTCCCAAGGGCAAGGACTTAACAAAACATAGCCCACTTTTTAATCCATCACTACAGCTTCAGAGCTACTCCTCTTTTGAACAGTTTAATAGTTAAAACATTTGCCCAGTAAATAGGAGATGTGCTCAATTTCCTTTCCAGCTTCAACTCCTGCTTAGCAAGGTCATGCTTACTCTAGTGGATTATAGAACAAAAAAGAGTGAAAAGGCAAAAGAGAAAATGGAAAGCTAGTCTTGGGTTGGGTCACTGTGCAGGCAGAAATGCAGGAATGTGGGGTTTAGGAATACAAGAGATCATCAAATAAAGAGAAGCCTAAACTTCTGGTGAATATAGTTCTGAAACCTCTCTGACTCAATCTTGCTCTCCCTTCTTCTCTCACTTTGGAAATGAGAGCTTTAATAATCAGGCTAGCATATAAAAAGTATGTGAACCTTGCCGTATGTATTACATGTTACTAACGTGAGTAGACTTCTACAACTTGGCATAAAACTAGAATTAGACCTAAATAGCTCTGTGAAGTTTTAGTACATAATGGAAATCGCTTTGACCGGTTGCAGGTGAACCGGACTGTAGAGCAATAGATTAACCATACATTAGGGATGCTTATTTTTTTCCTTGCTAACAGGTATGTAAATTGACTGGCCCATCAGCAGCATCTCCACATTAGAGAAGGCCACTAGTTCTTGAGGAAGGATAAATGGTTGCTAAAATGCGTGCACTTTGGGGTTTTATCTGTTGCTTTCAATTCTATATTCAAAGGACAGCAGCATTTTAAATGCCAATGACGACTGATGTCATCACTAAAAGGATAAGCATTTGGAGTGGCACTCAGTGAATGATTGACATTGGGTATACAGCGAGTTCTTATTCTGTCAGAACCTGGCATGTTTCTAGGTGTCAAAGTTAATCCACTGCCAGCTATTTGACAGAATTGTATTTAGTGCCTGATGCCAGTCTCCAAAATGTTCATGATTAAGGCTGCATACAAATGCTGCTGATTCAATTGAATAAACAATTTCACTCACACAAGAGAAGGTGGACTCTGCACACAAATGTATTATTTCCACACAAAGTAGTAAATTGTGTCATGCAATACCAAGGTGTTTGTGTTGTGTGTGAAATGGCAATCACCTTTGCTGGGCTGGCAGTGGTGAGAAATATCCTACCTGTGTGAGCTGTATTGTCAGCAGGAGAGCTCTGGGAACATAGCAAACAGAGTAAGTGCCCTGGCTACACAAAAGGAAAAGCATGTTGAATTCTCAACCTTTTGGTCAACATATAGAGAGTTAGGACCCTAGAAGTTCTGTTTGGTATTTATAATGCTTCCAGTAGCTCAACAGCAGAAAGCTGTTCTTCAACTAGCTCTTGAACTCATGAAATGTAAGAAGTCTTCTAAAAAGATGTACACAGGAAAGAGGTAGAGATGATATCCTGCCTTCCTTAGTGTTCAAATTGCCTGGGTCTATGCATTGTCCTGTAGAATCTTCTCTTTCATACTTCCATAGAATGCCTACAGCTGGCACGACTAAAACAAGTCAGTGTAAGTACAGCAAAGCTCCGAGCAAAAGGATGACATACTATCCTCTTCTTCCTTTGCTTTTCTTCTTTATTCTTCAATCCCATGACCTGCTCTCTGTATAAACATATGCTGCTTTTTTTAATGGTAAAAGAAGTAGAAATTTTTTTATTTCCAAGATAGCAAAGCAGAGAAGGCAAACTACAACAAGCAAAAGACCAGCCAAATAGATGGGAACATAAAAGGACAAGAAAGGAAAAGCTGGGGCACGTAAAGCAATCATCAGAGACTAGGAAATGGATATGACAGTGACAATACTGATGAAAACTTCTGACAGTACAGATGGAACCTTCTAATTGGACATTTTGTTTCCTGAACTTAATGCAGGCTTCTTAGTCCCATTTTATGTCTCTGACCCTATCCTCCAAAAGAAGTAGGTCTGCCTTTGCACCTTTTTTGGAGGCAAAGAAACAGAAAAAGCAGATAACTAACAGGCAGTATTGAACAAGAGGCAGAGAAATCAGGTCCATCGTCAGTACTAACACATCCTCACCACTGGACAGAAGAAAGTGTGAAGTACATGACAATGGCATGGTACTAGGCTAAAGGTAGAAGACTATCATTGTCAGCAATGTAAATGGAAAAGAAAATTAGTGCAGAATCATAGAACAAGTTAGGTTGTAAAACGTCTCTAAAGGTTACCTGATCCAATGCCTCACTCAGAGCAGGACTAGCATGAAAATAAAATCTAACTTCAAAGTCAGATTGTTCAGGGCCTTGTTGAGTCAAATTTTGGCTTTATCCAATACTGTAGATTCTTTTCAACCCCTCTTGGAAAATGCTTTCCAGTGTTTGACAACCTTCCTGTAAATTTTGTTTTCTTAATGTCTAATTCAAATTTCCCTTCCAACAACTGGTGTCTGTTGCCTTTTACCTTTTCACTCTTCATCTCCAGGAAGAGTCTGGCTTCATCTTCTCTATAATCTTCCATTAGGTAATTGAAGACAGCAATAAAAGCCATATAGCTTATCTTTCTCCAGGTTGAACAAACTTTCCAAGCCCCCTTTATATGTGCTCCAGCCCTCTCATTGTCCCAGTGACTCTTTGCTGCACTTACTCCAACAGTTCAGTTCTCCTCTCCTGTTGCAGAGCCTAAAACTACGTACATTCTCCAGATGCAGTCTCTTAAGTGCCAAGTAGAAATAAATACTTTGAGGGAAATCCTTCAAACTCTTGGCTACACTACTAGTAATGCAGCTCCATATGTAGTTAGTTTTCCTCACTGCAAGGACATACCACCAACTCAACTCAGTGTAAAATTTCTTTGAACATTAGTTTTAAGTGTGTTTCAAAAAGAAACAGAATGAAAAACTAACATTTGAATTCCGTCATATTTCTTCTTGTCTTACCACTTCAGAAAAGCTTTGCGGACTGAATGCTTGTGAATATTTAGAAACCTCAAACAAAATTGTCCTAGTTTGGCCAGGACAGGGTTAATTTTCAGCAGCAGTTAGGGGGTAGCCAAAGCCAGGCTATTCCATACCACACTGACATCATGCCCCCACTGCCAGTTCTGTGCTGTGCAATGAGTCCATCAGGTCCGCTCTGCCTTGTCTGTGCACTTGGTATCATTTGTTTTGTACCTTGTTCTGCTTGCTGTTGTTATTGCTGTTGCTGTTCTGATTGTTTCTTGTGTGTTATAGCACAAAATTCTCCTTATCTCAACCCGCATTTTTAATTCTTCTTGCCATTTCTCCTTTTTGAGGGTGTGGGAGCAGCAACCACATGGTTCGGGTCCCAGCAGGGACTAAACCCCCATAATGTAGAAAAAAGATTTTAAAAACTACAAAATATTTTTATTCGTTTACAAAGTGACAAATGTTTCCCAAAAGGTTTGTCTGCTCCATTTCAGGTTTGTTCAAATTCAAGGAAAAAAACCCTTTATGCAAAAAAAATGCACAGCCTTCAGATTGCATACTCTCTTTGAGGTATCTTTGCTAAGTGTTAGACAAAGTATGTAACATTAAAACACTTAGATATAATTCACGCTGTCCTTTAAATAGCATAATGCGATTTTGATCAAGCTATATCTCTAACAGTTAACATCCATTTTTAAATTCATTGTATTAAATTAAACTTTCAATTTAAATTCACTAGAGGAAAAAATGAATTAATATAATCAGAACCTTTAAATACCATTTTTTGCTTATGTTCAGTATTACAATAACAGGTGTGTAAATTTCTATCTGGCAATTCTTTAATGCTGACAAGGGGGAGAACTGATTTGACTTTATTTTGCTGGGGTTTTGTATTTTGTTTGTCTGAAAACTGGAAAAGGTGGTAATGAGATCTGTAGGCCAAGTTATTTGCCTGACTAATAAATTTAAATTTGATGCCATAGCACTGACAGATGCTCATTTTCAAATATCTATCATGTATGTAAAGGTAAATGTCAAGCAGTACTTGTTAAGAAAAGACCTTACTCCTGAGAATTATTATGAATTTGAGAAGAAGAAAAACAAAATAAAGTATAGCAGATGTGTCAGCAATGAAAAATTACTCTGTTTCTTGAAACACATGTAAGAAAAGGCCCATTTTGCATTTTATGACAATGTTCTCTAGGAGAGACATTTAAATTTCATCCAGTTGCTATCAGAATTTATTGACAGTCACATTTTATATATAAAAAGGAACTTTATATAGTTTATAAATAATTAATACATGAATAAAACATCTATTCATTCAGTTTATATCTTTTATAGGGTCTGACAAGAAAATAGGTGCCCATACTATGCCTTATAATAATGCAACTATTGACATTATTAGTAAATCTGTGCTGCTTCTTTTGTAGTATTTTTTAAAACTTCTATTCAGAAATAAAAGTTTAAAACATTATAAATAATATTCACAAAATATTTCCTAATTATATATATTGCAGATAAATTTAAATGTTTCAAGTTTACTATTCTAGTGTGTGAGTTACTGCACAAATCTAAGCAAATATTCATTCTCCACCCACAGTGTTGGTAATTTTCCCCACATGTTTTAAAATCTATTTAATGTTCCTGAGAAGTCACATCATGAAATCCAATGTTCATTAAATCCAGTACTGATTTAAGAAGCATTATATTTGTATAGAGCTTTGCATACACCTTTGCAAGAGAGATGTACAAAATGAGACTGGACAGAAGTGCAGGCGGGTGTTGATGTATTTGGGAGAGTGTTACCTTAAAGTAGATACTGGAATTCCCCAACTGTTCTACTATGCTCAGCACAGTTCAGATTCTGGTGGTAAAATTATGATATTTAGACTACCTAAACCAGATCATAGAAGTTTTTTTCAACTTTCCCTTATGGGAGTTGTTGGCTATCGATCTCATGCCAGTATTTAGCCTTAGATGCCATTTACCACCTGCTTTGGGCCACGTGCCCAAGCAGCTCCACTCCAAGAATCCCTGGGCTCAGCATGCCAGGTGACAACTACAGAACTCACACCTTCTGCGGGATCTTGA
>JAVSBS010007752.1:0-17080 GCA_033124195.1 Coracias cyanogaster | reverse complement strand
CATATTGCCTGCATCTCAGACAGTCTTTAGAACTAGATGGCATTTATTCCTCATGGGGTATCATCTCCCTTGACATTGAAACTCTCTCGTTCCCTTAAACCTGACACCTTCACCTCACAACGATAACTGGAATATGGGCAGGACCCAGAGAGGTGGCTGAGGGCTTTGAATCTTTCATTCAGGTAAGGTTTTGATAAACAGCAGGCAGAAGGGGGACCTTGTAATCCGGTTTGCCCTTAGTTTATATTGGCTCAGATACAAGGTGGTTAGAAACAAAATATCAGAGCAATTATATGTTCTTTTGAAAGACAAATTGAGCTGGATAAAATTACCATAATTATCTTCACTGACTCAACTTATTTTTGTTTCATTAATTTTTCTGTTTATCATACAAATTCAAATGTGTCATGTCATTAACAACAGAATATTATTGAGGTTAAATTATACAAACTTGTTACTTTCTTTAATCTCATTTTGTTTGATCAGTCATTAAAGGTATCTCTCTCTCCAAGTATGTATAAATGATTTGTAATCGAAGGCCTTATTAGAAAAGGAGAAAGAAACAAAAGAACAATTTAAAAATAGATGTTTCTCCAGTAATTTATTAATTAAAAGCACCAACATGCATACTTGCATAATTTTCAGAGTCCAATTGCTTATCTATCCCATATTAAAAATTTCTGGCAAAAAAGCCATCAACACAATGCAAACAGAAATCATATCATTATGTTTCAAAATACATAAGACCTGTTATACCTCATGACTTATATAAATGATTCACTTTATTCTTCAAAATGTGTTATTCCTCCTTCCTTTGCTGCATATTATCTCAGAGATAATTTTTCTGTGTAAGAAGCAGAAAGACAGAGGGATATGAGCACAAAAGGTGAGGAAAGGGAAAGTATATTTAGTCTTATAAATGCAAGGTTTTAAATTTTTTTTCGAAACAATAATAGGGACAAAAAAGAAGAAACAACACAAAAACCCAAACAAACCCCAAAGAGTAATTTCAGCAGTTACCCTTAGGGATATTATTTTACTATCTTTCTGTGGCAATCACCTTGCCAAAGTGCATTTTTTTATTGTTTTTTAAATTTATAATGAAATGTTGTTAAATTATATTTTCTGTACATTAGCTGCCATTTCAAATCTTTTAAATGCATAACTTAATCATTTGCATTTGTGTAAATAAGGTATCCACATACCAGCGGTTTCCCAGTGGTGAGAGATTTACATTCCTGCTGGTTTTGAGGTTACGTATGCCTTTGTTACTGTGATCTGGCAGTAATGAGAAGTTGTTATTTATAAAGGCAATTAGAAATAACCAAGAGACCTATCCAGTTGCAATGTTACACTGAGTATATTACTCAATATAAGTAGTTGATCTAAGAGGAACACAAGATTGTTAGAAACATTTGACCCCATAAATCAAATTTGAAGGCTGTTTTATCAACCTTACAGATTGAATGATTAGAAGACACATAGTCCTAGAAATGTGGAGTATTGCTAAGGGGGGATTCACCTAGAGATATATGTGGAATGCATATAACCATCTTAACCTTCCATTGTGATTGAAGGAGACAGACTCTCAAATCATTATTCAACTTGTGGATAAAAGTAGACATTCAAAAGTTGCTAGGTGAACTAAATACTCAAGTGTTTGCATTTTCCCACTGACTACAAATTGAATCCAGATGCCTAAACTCAGATACAAGTATTCTTCATATCTGGGAACACTCACTTATACCTCAGATTCACGTTAAACATCTCACACAGGTCTCAGAGTGCTCATGTTCAGGAGGCCAGACTCCATATGTGATCCAGGAGGAGATGTAGGAGGTTGCAGAGAGCAGTTCAGAGTAACCCCATACACCAGTACAGTCTAGGCTAAAAAGCCCCAAGTCCCTCAGCTTTTCTTCATATCAGAGATGTTGTATTCTCTTAATCATTGCAGTCCTTTGCAGTACCATCTCCAGCAATTCCCTGTCCTTCTAGAACCAGGGAGCCCAGAACTGAACACAGTACTCCAGATGAGGCCTCATCAGAGCAGAGTAGAGGGTGAGGAGAACCTCACTCGACCTACTTGCCACACTCTTCTTGATGCATCCCAGAATGCCATTGGCCTTCTTGGCCACAAGGGCACATTGCTGGCTCATGGCCATCCTGTTGCCCACCAGGACTCCCAGGTCTTTTTCCTCAGAGCTGCTTTCCAGCTGGTCAGCCCCTAACCTGTACTGCTGCTGGGGGTTATTCCTCCCTAGGTGCATGACCCTACACTTGACCTTGTTGAATTTCATAAGGTTACTCTCTGCCTATCTCTCCAGCATGTCCAGATCTCGCTGAATGGCATCACAGCCTTCTGGTGTGTCAGACAACTCTCACAGTATTGTGCATCAGCAAATTTGTTGAGGGTACACTATATCCCTTCATCCAGGTCATTGATGAATATATTGAACAGAACCAGACCTAGTACTGACCCCTGGGGAATATCATTTGTCACAGACCTCCAGCTAGACTCTGTACCACTGACCACAACCCTCTGAGCGTTATCTTTCAGCCAGTTTTCAATCCACCTCTCCGCGCATTCATCTATCCCACACTTCCTAAGCTTGCCTATGAGGATTCTGTGGGAGATAGTGTTGAAAGCATTGCTGAAGTCAAGGTAGACAACATCAACTGCCCTCTCTCATCTATCCATCCAGTCATACTCTTGTAGAAGGTGATCAGATTAGTCAGACATGACTTCCTCTTGGTGAATCCATGTTGACTACTTCTGATAACCTTCTTTTCCTCCACATGTTTGAGATGACACCCAGAACAATCTTCCATCATCTTTCCAAGGATGGAGGTGAGGCTAACTGGCCTGTAGTTTCCTGGGTCTTCCTTCTTGCCTTTTTTTGTAATAGAGAATTCAAAATTTTAGAATAAAAATTAAGCCTGTATTCAGTGACAAGCTAAAATTTTAGATAATTAGTCTTTTAACTTTTCTAAACACATTTGTAATAAATTGTTTAGACAGTCTCCTAAAACACACAACTGTAATTATTTCTAGAAATAAGGAGAATTAGGTCAAATCAGTAAATTAATATACAAAATAAAGTTATTTTTAAAATTAAACATATTTAAGTAACATATAATTTCAAATTATCAGAAACCTGTTGTACATATTGCCAAACAGACATTTTGTCAGCATAGAGCAGGCTGTCTGTTGCGCAACATAAACAGACACGTGCACTGGCATTTCACCAAATGGAACTGAAACATGTTGTGTGATATATGGCATAACTTTCTAAAAATATCACCTTATTTTCTCTTCTGATGCCCTTCTGTAAACATACCACAAGGACGCACTTGGGCTTACTTTCTAATTCTTGTTTTTAGGAGACTATGGGTATCACCTTAGTAAATCTCATTTTTAAGAGAAAATGGGAGATTCGAATCTGACTATTTGAATGGTTTTGCTTTTTTACCAAACTGAGGAGAAAAATAAAAAATCAAGAGACTTAAAGGATAGGGATAAGTTAAGGTAACCACCAACTTTCCAAGAATGAAAGAAAATAAATGGGGACCGATGGGACAAAGTCCCACCCATTGCAAAAGAAGATCTGCTTTGTGAACACTTGAGGAACCTGAACATATATAAGTCTATGGGACCTGATGAGATGCATCGCAGAATCCTGAGGAAATTGGCTGATGTAGCTGCCAAGACACTCTTCATGATATTTGAAAAGTCATGGCAGTCAGGTGAAGTCCCTAGTGACTGGAAAAAGGGAAACATTGCACCCATTTTTAAAAAGGGTAGGAAGAAGGACCCTGGGAACTACTGACCTGTCAGCCTCACCTCGGTGCCTAGGGGAAGATCATGGAACAGGTCCTCCTAGAAGCTATACTAAGGCACATGAAGGACAGGGTGGTGATTGAAGACAGCCAGCATAACTTTACCAAGGGGAAGTCCTGCCTGACCAACCTAGAGGCATTCTATGATGGAGTGACTACATAATGGACAAGGGAATAACTCCAGACATTGTCTAGCTGGACATCTGTAAAGCATTTTACATATTCCCTGACATCAGCCTTCTCTCTAAATTGGATAGATATGGTTTTGATGGATGGACTGTTCAGCAGATAATAATTTATTAGATGATCACATCCAGAGGTTAGTGGTCAATGGCTCGATGTCCAGATGGAGATTGGTGACAAGTAGTGTCCCTCAGGGGTCCATACTGGGACTGGTGCTGTTTAATAACTACATCAGTGACATAGACAATGAAATTGTGTGCACCCTCAGCAAGTTTGCAGGTGACACAGCAAACTGAGTGGTGCACTTGACATGCCTGACGGACAGCATGCCATTCCAGATGGACTTGAACAAACTTGGGAAGTGGGATCATGTGAATCTCATGAGGTTCAACAAAACCAAGTGTTGCACCAAGGTCAGGGTAATCCCTGGTATCAATACAGTCTGGGACATGTTAGGATTGAGAGCAGCCCTGCAGAGAGGGACTTGGTGATGCTGATGGATTAAAAGCTTGACATGAGCCAGCAACATTTGCTCACAGCCTGGAAGGCCAACTGTATATTGGGCTGCATCAAAAAAACATGGCTAGCAAGTCATAGAAGGTAATTCTGTCACTCTACTTTGCTCTTGTGAGACCACACCTGGAGTACTGTGTCCAGCTCTGGAGTATGCAGCACAGGAAACATGTGGATTTGTTGGACTGGGCCAAGAGGAGGGCCACAAAAACAATCAGAGATCTGGAAAAGCTGAGAAGCTTGGTTTAGCCCAGAGAAGAGAAGGCTCTTGGGAGACTGTATTATGGCCTTTCAGTATATAAAGGGGGCCTATAAGAAAGATGGTGACAGTCTTTCTAGCATGGCCTGTGTAGAGAAGAGAAGTTAATCACACAAGTCCAAGTCACATACACTCTGTAGCTGCATGCCTGGAAGCATGAAACTCAGGATGGGACGAGGTGGCAACCATCACTAGATCGATATCTGGTGTTATCTGGATGCCTGGAGGAGTGTGAAATGAGTTGGAGGCCTCATGGTCCTAGTCCCCCATTTTTCTGCCCTGAAACAAAGGAGCCATTACCTCCACCCATGCAGGTGTGAATTAACGGACTTTGTGCCATTAACATAAGTGATAAGATTGTCTATAGTCATCCCCACCTGCAAGTATACCCTGGTGACGCAATGTGGAAATTTGAGTATAAATATCACCCCTATTGAGGCCCAAAAACTGGGGACAGGGCTCGGAACCATATCGATGACTGGACAGATTGACGAATTCGCCCTCTCCATCCCCCCCCACTCAGGACACCATGTGGGTAAGATTCTTTACCTCAGCTCACGCTGAGTGATATACTTTTCCTCCCCGGGTGTATTTCACGTTTCTCCTCAGGTGCATTTCTGTGCTTCCCTGAGTGTATTCCTGTGCTGTTTTCCCTTTATCTTTTCGTCGCGACTGTCCTGTCTTGTGCTCCACTGTATTTCTGTTCGGCGGGCTTGTCTATCAGCCAGGGGCTGGGCTTACAGCAGGCAAGTTGTCGTGGTTAGTGTTGTGTGTGTGTGTGTCGGTTTTAGTGTGTTGTTGTTATAATATTAGCTATAGAATGCTTAGTGTACCTGTAGCTCTTAATTTATCACCGGCAATCCAAAAGAACCTGCAAATGTTGCTGTAAAGAAACGGTTATTATTTGCTTCCTGATTTGTGTCTGTCGCATATTTGATGCCGGCCTCACAAGACCGGATTTATTCCCGCGTTTTCGCAACACACTGTAACAGAACAAATTTCATGTTAGTAAAAAAGAAGTATTTAATGGCACTGGGTTGAGCCATATGTGTCAGAACTAGCAGGAGAACTGCTGAAAGGTCAAATGTGCGAAGTATAGCAAAGTTTGACAGAACTTGACAGAAATGTTTCAGCTGAAAAATCTTTCATTGAAGAATGTAGATTCCTCAAAAATATTTACCAGAGTTTTCAATATTGCCAAAGTCCTAACAGAAAGTGAGGAAGGCTCCAAAGAAATCTTGCCTGCGAAAAAAAACCATGTTTATATCTGACTGCTAAGCACCCACCCATTCTTTGGGAGTTGTTTTGGCCAACTACTGAGCCAGGTCTGAAGTGGTGGCTTTTACCCAAGCTTTAGGCTTAGGAAGCCATGTGCCAGAAGAGTGTCCCTTTCCTTTCTGTCAAACTCATGCAGTCAAGAGGATTCAGGTCCCTGGCTTCTTATGCTGAAGCCTTCAGATTTGGGAATCTGTACTTTCAGTCCTTTTCACTGCTTTTAAGGTACTACCTCAGTTTGGGCCATTCCATTCCGAAGATGCTACAGCGAAAAGGTGGCTTTTCATGCAAGTGCATAAGCTGGCAAGCACCCAACTGTTTTCCTACAGAAAGTGCTGCCAAAAAAATGCTGTCTTTGCTCTGCTGTATTGAGCCTGGCCTCTCACATTGCTCTGGTGATAACACCTTGGTCTTAACCACGGACTCTATGATCATTAACTCTCTAATGATATCATATAAGACAGCTGTGACACATTATATGATATTTAACTTGTCTTTAACTATTGCCTTCAATATGCCTACCAAGGCACTTCTTCCAGAAGAGAGCAAAAGCCCCCCCCAGCAAGATAATTGAAGATCCAATAGGCATGTCCTCCTGAAACTTCTGAAGAGGTTTACACAAACTGATATTTAAAAGATAACCGGTAGCTAC
Organism: Coracias cyanogaster; assembly: GCA_033124195.1. Lineage (NCBI taxonomy): Eukaryota > Metazoa > Chordata > Aves > Coraciiformes > Coraciidae > Coracias > Coracias cyanogaster. The sequence continues at coordinate 10,361 of JAVSBS010007752.1, read as the reverse complement.
TATCTGTAATTTTAACATTCATCATCCATGCACTTACCACAGTAGCTTCATTGTATATGTAGAATAAAATTTCTAAGCCACTTTCTAAAAAGAGAGAAACTATTTTTGTCCTTGTTCTGTGACTATCTTGAAACTCTCTCTTATTTCCCTCTTCCACTATTTCACTCCTGTCTATGATCACCTCTATACCAGACTCCTCATGATCCTAAATGTCTTTCTTTCCCAAACAAGAACAGTTCCCACAGACTGTAAGAATATCTGGCATACGAAGCAAGTAATAATTTAACATGAGATGACAGGGAAGTTTTTCAGTCATGATTCTGCAACAGATACGCTTCATGAGAGTTAATATTTATAGCTACACTCTTGTGATAATAGTAAAAGGAAATAAAAGTGCTGTTGGCTAGGCTTTCTGCTTATGCAAAAGAGCAAAGCATGCCAGTAAGTTCTCAATGTGGTATGGAGAAAAAGCCACAATTATCTCCTATTAGCCTTTTAAACAAAAAATCATCTGTATATACTGACTGTGAACACTGAAAATTAGTTTTGATCCTAATCATCTTAGGTAGAAACAAGGAATGTATCCCTCTTTCCTTTTATCAAATAGAACAGTTTATAAAGTCATTCTTTAAAAACTATTTTTAACTATTAAAGGCTGTTTGATACTAATAAATGTCTTTAAAAGTTATGAAGTAGTGTGCTTAGGCCACTGGTACTTTTCAGTGAGAAGCAGTTGGACAGTAAGCAAAACTGAAAATATCATGCTTGGAAAACTAATTTCTATTTTTATGCTAAAGCATTCCTTTCATCCCCTGAAGTGCTAAATATTACAGCAAAGACGTATTTATTGATTACTTTCTCAATATATCTGACTTTGTTCTTCTGACCTTTGTGAAAATACCATTTCACTATACCATGTAGAAGAGAGATTTGCTAAAAGTTAATGGGATCATGTAAAACAGAATAAGTGAGCATAGAGAATTATGGGAATAGGATATTGCAGTAAGCACCGTAACCCTGCTTAACAGGCCCCAGAGTTATTAAAACTGTGGCCCAATTTCACATGAAAAAGCTTCCTTGTTGTTTGAGTGACATGATCTAAAGGCACAGATGGCCTCTGAACCGGGGGAAGGAGTACTGTCAACAAGCACAAGAAGCCTTCATGATGTTGTTAGAAGTCACAAAGAAGCAGTGAGTGAATTCCCATGTTTTGAAATTACATATGGATATGTACCTAATTACTTGTCTTATCCTGCAGTAAATAGTTGGCTATGTCTTGGATGATTCAAGGAAGAGCCCTGATATCTACTTCCTTCCTATCACTCTGTGGGTGCATTGCTTTTTCTTTTACCTTTCGAAGTTCCTGACAGCTTTGAACTATAGTCCCAAAGACCTAAAGCAGGCAACAAGAATCCCCAAACCAGTGATTTCTCTAATAAACAAAGTCACACATCCCCATTTGTTTCAAGTGCTGCTGAAAGCATCCACAGAGGGTTGGGGCAACTAGAATCAAAGTCGCCTTGATAGTAAAGGTGTTTATTAAGAAGTTGGTTTTTTAACTGCACAAGAGCATATGGTCTCTGAAAACACATGAAGAGACAAACAGTTAGTAGCTTTATCCATTTCTCTAACTTCTCTTCCCCCTTAACATTGCAGCAATGCATGCTATAACTGGGCACTTTAACCTAAATTTTCAGATGTTACTGCTGCTTTCCTTCACATTCAGCTCACATGGGGTGAAGTCACCTCTGATCTCTGTACTTCACAGTCTGGCTGTGCTACCTGCCCAACATCTTAAGATGGTGATTAACCTACATGCTCTCCAGAATGCAAGAGAATTCAAAAACTTCCCTCTCATGCTGAGTTCTGACTCTGTCAATCTCTTTCTTGGAGGAACAGCTACAGGAAATCTTTTTCAGATTGAATGAATGCACCATAATCAGTTTGAACTCTGTTTACCGTCTGCTAGGAAACCGCTCATCTGTAATACTTGCATTGTTTTGGCTATTTGAGTACAATAGCAAAAAAACGAGCCAAGACTATGAACAAAAGTTATTCTCAGAGCTCCACAGAAAATGTCAATTTCCACTACTGAGGATATAACCTAAAAAAACACAGTCTTCTGCGCTACAGAGACAGTATGATGCATAGAAATACAACATACTATTTTTTTAATCCTAAAAAAAACCCCAACACCAATGTCATGATGTGGATATATATGTTCTTTACTCATGTTGTGATGTGTTAGCTAAGTGGTAAGAACTGAGAGTCTGCCTGTATGTCCCTAAAAGGCAAATATTGAACACTGCTTTCTGTCTGTGACTTTTCCTCACAGCTTCTTTATCTGAGATTAGACTTTATGCTTGAGTAATTCCCATTGGCACAGTTGCAGGCAAAACACCACTGTCTGCCAAGTTTCTGAATTAATCATTGGTGAGTGTAGTACCCCAGGAGTGAGATCCTGAAAGCTTAAAATTAACATGAATCCATTTTTATTTTGTGCAGCTCTGGCACTGAGCAAAGTCCTCTAGAGCATGATCCATTGCATCAGCTCTGTTTTAAGAAAACAGACAAAATAAACCATTTTTGGTTTTCACGTCTTCCCTAGAAAGCTTTGGGTTTTTGTTTGTGTACTTTAGTTGCACCAGTTGTTATTTTGCACCATTTTCGATGAAATCTACTATTTTATGTCGTATCTTTGTTAATAGCTGTCTAAAAATCAACAGGCCTAAATAAGTTCTGAACTTTTCTCTCACTTTTATAGACAGACATAGTAACAGAAGAAAATGGTGCAGATGAGTGCTCAGGGTCACTCATCTGAATAAACCCAGAAGCACCTTTCTTCATTTGGATCTGGTGATTGGCCAGGAAAAAGCTAAGGCAGAAGTTTGATTTGCGAAAAAAACTTAGGTTTCAGACACTGATTATCTTAGAAAAAGAATAAGCGTCCTAGAATTGCTAATAATCTGGGCTGGAGGAAGAAGGAGTTTAGGGCATCTGCCAGGGATGATTTGAAACACAGACTGTGACTATTAGCTGAGTCAGGAGGAGGTGGGATGGGGCAAAGGATAGCTTTGAATTCAATTGAGTGCTATAACCACCAAGCTATTCTGGAGTCAATCTTATTTCCAGCTCAATTCTATGAAATGCTGAAGACAAATTTCCAGTGAGCATTATCCAGTTTATTTTTGCATTAGGCGCTGAGTCTTAGATGCATGAATAGTTCAGAGAAAAAAAAACCAAACGCTTTCATCCTTTCATGGATGGAAAAGAGATTGAAACTTGCAGCAATAATAAGGACTAATGTTGAGACACCTAGTATCTTATTGAGACTGTATTTTTAATTTGTACTTGCAACTTCGGATTCTGTTGACTTTACTGTATTCAGTATTGCTCCAGACTAATCCAGCACCTTGGACAAAAAAAAGTTTTATGTCTTTCTGTGTAAAGTAAGCTCCCTAGCACTTTGTCTATAAGCTGCAGTCTCCAATTATTTACTTATTCCAGTTGGCTTTGCAGGAATGCCCTCTAATTTTTCTAATGATGTCATTTATGTAATGAGACGACCATTATTTGTATGAAAAGTCAAATAATCTGTCTGATTTAAAGCTTCTTCACTTACATATACTCCATTTCCCATAGGTTTCCATGAAGTTATGAACTATCGCAGCCTTCATTACTGAAAACAACATTGTATAAGAAAAATGTTCCAAATTTCCCTCCTTGTATATTCTCAATCATTCCTCTTTTTTCTCTCTAATGAACATCCTTAACAACTCTGTGGAACATTAGCAGTACCTTTCAAAAAAGTTTTATATGCGTCTGTTAATTCTTGCACAGGGGGAAACTATCATGGTGCATGGACTCCTTATTACCTCCAAAGATTAAATTGCTCTCTAATAATCAACCTCTAGAAATTCCCACTTTCCAACCCACGTAAAATAACGTCATGCATATGAAGAAAATAACAAACTGGCCTGCACAGAATTTTTACTGTAAGTGATATTGCATCTATAATTCAAAGTCCCAAATTTTAAGAGCATGGACTAGTACTGTGATTTTTTCATGTTTCTCTCTATCTGTTATTAGACAATTACTGTACATACAAAGAATGTAACTTATTTTGAAAAGTATTATTGGCATTTCATCACTATTATTCAGAAATAACTTTTTGAAATATGAAGATTTTTGCTACCTTGTTATTCTATATCGGAGCATTACTAACAAATTTTATTTTAATGTGACGTATTTCAAAACACAATCCTTCCCCCACTGCAAATATAAAAGACAGACAGACCACGTCCCTTCTGCAAACGTGAAGATGGCAAGATTTTCCTGTCACAAGGTAGGTAGAAGTATAAGACACAAATGTGAGGAAAGTTTTGTTTAAAATCAGACAATAAGGTAGCAACTAAACAGCACGACACAGGATATTTCAATAGTGTGTTCTCACCGTTAGACGCTTCTTGTTTTTGATACCTTTACCATGTTTATTTTATGTTCTGTAAAAAGAAATTCTTAATTTATTTTAGTGCGCCTCGATTTTCCTTTTGAAAATTTATTTTCAATGAAAAAAAGAGCATTTTGACCTTTAGGTCATTGGTTCAATTTTATCCTCATCTGATAAAGTTAGTGAAGCAGTCAGAAGATGAGAAGTGTTACATATAACTGCTAAGTACTGTAGTGTCAGACAGAATGTGTTATGATCTAATACTGTTTCTGTCATTTATAAACTGGTGGCTTCATTTCTGTGGTAACAAATGGGTCAGATAACAAGAAATATCATGGTAGCTGGCAGTCCTGATATTGGCTGAGCAAGAATTACACATTTGAGTCCATCTCTTGCTCTTTGGTGTTGATCTTCTGGTGCGGATAGCAGGTCACCTGCAGTGTTTCAGTGTGGACACACTCAGTTTCCCTTTTAAAGGGAAACAGTGCTTTAATAGAGCATAGTTTGCTGCTCTAAGATCTTAATAATTTATATAAGAATGAAATGTAGTGGTAGTTTGTGTTTTAAAAAGATAATGTTGAGGACTTGCTAGCTTTCCCTCCCATAGAAGGAAAGCCTAGCTCACTAAAATAAGGAAATGTATTAATAATAAACAATGCAGTTACTGTGTTAGAATTATACTCCAAAACCATAATGTCATGAGGTTAAAGGTTGATTGGCTGATGTCAATGGAAAAAATTTCCTTACCATTTGATCTCACCAAAGAAACATCTTTATGCACAATACTAATTTTTTAACATCTTAAATTACCTGTTTGGTGGAGATGGATGTTGTTAAGATCTTCACTAACAGGAGTTTACGTACATGCCAAATGAAGCAAGATACACTTGTCTTTTTTGTGTCCCCGAAAATCAAAGGAAATCATACTTCTAATGTAACTCAGGTGATCTGAGGATAAATCTGCTGGAGGTTATAAGAACTGAGACAATAATATGATTAACACTGCTCATAAGCTGTTAAATAAAAAAATTAATTTACAATTTAGTTGTCAGCTCAATCCCACAACAGTGATTGCTTCTCTTCCTTCAATTTCAGATTCTGCCACAAAACTCTGTCAACCTCTCATGTAGCGTAAGCTGCAACTTAGCGTTTCTCCAAAGTTTCAGTGACATTTGTTCTGTTATTGCCATCGCCTGCCATCTCCTATTTATATTCATATACTATTACCACCAACAGACAAAGTAAACAGCAGTCACAGCTGTTAGGCTGCCTGTGATAGGCATTATTACAGTTGCTTAGCAGCCAAGAAGACAAGAAAATACGTAACTTTCAAAGAGGGAATGAAAGAGCAAATTTCGGCAGTTAGGATATTAATAACCAGCTAAGTCCGTGGTATGAAAAGTCTGATTCATTAATTATCCCAGGAGCTCAGCTTAAAAACTTTTGTTTCAAGTTTCAGGTTTGAAATATCTGTATATTCTGTATGATTCTTTTTTCCTGCAAATACGGTTTAATTTCAGAAAGGGCTTTATCATTACAACACCACGTTTTTAAGCACCATCCTTCCTTGTCCTCCTAGGCTCCTTAATTAATCTACAGATGAGGAAACCTGGTACCTTTAGGAAGTAAATTGGTGCAATGCTTTCTAAAAATGAAACTTAGAAGCCATATGGCTTAAAAATTGTATATTGATGAAGCATCAGTGTGATTTGTGATTTCTTAAAGGGCAATCATGTCATACAAATCCAGTGAAATTCATTGAAGGAGTTGACAGCATCCTGGCAAGAGGCATCTAGCTGATGTAGTCTGCTTTGATTTTCAAAAAACATTTTTTAAGTCTTTCACCAAAGCCTCTTAAAGAATCAGGCTGTCATAGAAAAAGAAGGAACATTTTCGCACGGATAAAGAAATCTGTAACGTAAAGGAAATGTGGTAAGAGTATACAATCAGTATTAAAGTGAAGGTCTCACACGTGATTCTGCATTGCGATCTGTGTTTTCACATAATCACATGTGAGGAGATGAAATGAAGGAGGTGGCCAAGTTATTCATGGTAACAAATTACTACAGGGAAGAAAGATGATGGTCTGCAGCAAAGGAGAAGTTCACAAAACTGAGTAACTTGGTAATAAAAAGGCAGACAAATTTAAATATGAATAAATGTTAAGTAATGCATCTAGTTCTTACTTATATAGAAAAGAAATCTAATTACTACTATTAATGACTACAATTTATAATCATAGAATGCCATCATTAAATGTTTTGTGTTTGAAGGGACCTTTAGAGGTCATCTAGTCCAGCCCCCCTGCAGTGAGTATAGTAATGAAGTGTCAAGTTAATTATCAATAGTTATTGAGAAAGCAAATAGAAGGCCAGGAACTATTTCAAAAGGAATAGAAATCAAAAGAGGAAGCCTTGTTATGCCATAGTTAAATCCATGGGACATCTGAATTGTGAATACTTGTTCAGTTCTGGCTTTTCTATTTAAAAAAAGAATATGATGAAACGGAAAGGATGCAGAGAAGGCTGGAAGTGGTGTTCAAAGATATGCTATGGCATTTGTTTGATTATAAAAGTAGGTAATTTAATAGTTTTCAGCCTGGAAAAGAGAAAGGTGAACAGGGAATATGATGAAGGTCTGTAAAATGGGATGTGGCATGGAAAAAGCAAATAGGAGTCACCTCCAAAATAAAAAGTAGAAAGCATCAAATAAAACTAACATAACACTCAAAATCAATGAGCAGAAATAGTCCTTTATACAGGACCTAGTTAATATGTGAAAGAGTTTACCAGTGAATGTTTCAAGTGCTGAAATGCTTTAGAGGTTTAAAAAAAACAATTGGAAGGAAAAAAAAAAATCCATCAAGAACTGCTAAATACAAAACATTAAATCCACAGTCTCTGAACCTCAAATTGCTGTGGAACTGGTGAGTATTGCAGGAAGGTAGGTGGTAACATCCACTTCTGTGATGCTTACAGGCTGTCCTGGGCGTTCACGGGCAGTCACAGCAGAAGACAGAGTGGTTAGCCTCTAAATCAGGCAGAAGAATGAATTTTAAACTTCTTGCCTCAGTCTAAGTGTCTAAGCACTCTAAGTGTCTAAGCATTAATTCATCCTTAGATGCCTAGTATGGCAGAGACTGAGATGCTTGTGGAAGCATTCAGAAGCAGATTTTCGGTGCTCATGGAATTTTACCAACAGGAAAATGAGACGTTGTTGGATTAAAAGCACTTAACAGAGCCATATCACAGCTGAACTGAGAACTCATTATCTCAGGTTTAGGTGCCTTAATCGTTTTCTGAGAATAAGTCAGAATATCTAATACATAGATTATTTTAAGACATTAGATACCTGAGTATGGAAAGTGTACATATCAAAGCAAATATTTTAATCCACATACATTCGATCTAAGTCCTGCTATAGTAGAATGTGCCTTTTCCCCACATCTGCCCCCACCGAATCAGCTCATGTAAGAATTTCCAAAGCAAAGCAAAGATTAGGGGTAAAAAGGTATTTTTAATTTAAGTGGCTGAAATCCTGACCATGTTTATGCATTCCTTTTTGGTAAATAAGCAGTAAAATATGTAGTAGCACAGCTGTGAACAGCTTCATTGCTCCCTAATCCTTTAAGAAATGTCCACTATAAATCTTAGCGACAGATTATTCACGTGTCAAATCCATTTATATAGAGGCGGAGTAGATTTAAAGTCCAAAGATATTACATTGATAGCATCACTTTGCTGGTTATAAACAAAGATTTAAAAATGTGAGATTCACTGTGAGCCATTTCTTATTTTCCAAGTCTCACAAAACAAAGTTCTGATTAGACTGTACTGTAAGCAGCATGTTATTAAAAGTCGTCTTTCCATTTTTTTAGGTAAACAAGTAACGGTAAACATGATCTGGCAGTCTGCATTTTTTCTCCCCATTTCTGGTATTCTTTCTTGTGATTTTAATATAAAAAAATCATAGGAAAATGCAGCAGTTTTCAATTCCAGAGCTCACAGCATGAACATATCAACTTCCAAAAAAATGTTCACAATGTTGCATTTCTCTAAACATGCTCTAGACCTTAAGGTTTCAGTCCTTCTTGCTTCTTCATTCTTTAGCTAACTACTGCAAGCACTAGTAGAAGTACATCAAGACTTTAGAAGTTAGAGGTGTAAGAGACTTTTCCTCATTACAATTAAATGTCATAATTTGTATTGATTTTAATGGGATGATTGTGTCCCAGACTTTTGAGTAAAAACTGTATTGGTGTTGGCTTTTCCTAGGAATAGCGCTGAGAAAGTAACCATGCCATACGACGTAACCTAAATTTGGTTTTCATTCTCTACCTTTAAAGCAATTTGTGCATAAACTGGAGTTATTTTGGAACTGGGCATTTTTGCATGTGGTCTAAGACTCCTGGAAAGGCGTATTGTTTGAGTGCTGATTTTAAGTTCATTTGTTCCAGGATTGCTTACATATGTAAATTTAAATTTAAAAAGTAATACTAAGGGCTTATATTAAGAAATTTATTGTCATAATTAAGCTGGTATCATTATACCAGCATAATTCCCTCTGTAAATTTATTTTTAAACTTAACTTGCATTTTTAACTCCAGCAATTAGTTTCATAGTTTAGGGTTTAGATTAATAAATGTCCCATGCATGTGGACCCTTAAAATGTAGCCAGAATTCAATTTCTTTTGAACCAGGTGGTGTTCAACATCTGATATTCTGCCATGAGAAATGACAGACAAATATGGCAATTGCTACATTTATGTTAGAGTAAAAAGCTGGACAATCTAAAGGAATTTATCAGTCAGAATGAAAACCACACAATTTTTGGTCTCTGCTTTGCAGGACAGCAGTTTCAGATTAATTCTGCTTTGAGATCTTGCTTTAATTCAGACCTGAAATTCAAGCTAAGAACAAGGAAGGAACTAACAGAGATAGAGATCAAAAAACTACTTCCTTGAATTATTTTCCCTGCCTAACTGATTTCTACCAAGGGTATTATCTGGAGTATCTTCTATACTGGCTAAGGGGAGAGATGCTGAACAATGTCTTGGTGGCCATGTAAAACACTAACTTGGGAAAAGGGAACCTCTAGCATTAGTATCCATATGTCTCCTTTGGCACCAATGTCATCAGATCTCAGTGTTCTTCTATATCATCACAGATGCATCTTATTAGTAGTTTTAATTGAACAAATACTGCATCACATCTTGGCAATTTGGTCCTCCAGAGCACTGATTAAAAAAACCTTTGGGGCATTGCTGCCAAAGGATGACATTTTTATTGGTTGCTCTCTGCTAGCTTCAGCAGTGCGCCTGCTGTCCCTGCATTCCTTGTCTAGCCTGTGTTTCCTTCCTTTATTCTGCTTCCTTTATTCTGCTTTTTCCACTCCCCTGACCTAGGCAACACAAAGCTGTATCCAGTGATGTTGTTCTCTGCTAATTCCCCTGTTGCCCAAGTCCCACTACTTTAAGGAATCCCATTTTAAGAAAAGCGAGCACAAACCTCACAGCAAAAGCTTAAGGTATTTGCATGACTTGTGAAATAAATAGGGGGTTCTTTTGGCAATTTTATTTCCGAATGTGATGATGCTCTGATGCAGTGTAACAGTTTGGCAGTTCTATTTCCCCATGGGTCTGGCTGGAGGAAAAATGTTGCTAACTTTATGCCATTTCTAACCAATCATACTTAATTTGCCTATGCCTAGTAGATTATAAAACTTAAAACATAAATCATATTAGATCTGTAACCATAGCCATATGTACAGACCAGAATATTGTAGGCATGAAGGTGAATGAAAGGCCTTTGTCTTGGGCTAGTTAGCGAACCACCTAGCAGCACTTTAGCAGTCTCCTACAACACCATAGTATTATTGTGACACATTTTACACAAACAAGCACCAGTCATGT
>JAVSBS010007751.1:35604-57096 GCA_033124195.1 Coracias cyanogaster | reverse complement strand
AATCTATATCTGCTTATGCATCTGCCTCCTCGTGGTGGTGGCGTTTTTTGTGCTGGGCTGGGTAATTGGCAAAACACTGTCTTACCCTAATGTAGCTAATTCATGTGTTGCTCATTCATAAATCTTTTTGTTTGTATTTTTATTTATCTCCCATTACCTTTTAATATCCTTTTCTAGTTTGATATTTATCTGAGTTCTTCTTTATTCTTCATCAAATAGGGGACTGGGTTTATTGACTTTATATAGTGATTTCTCTGTATATTGACTTTGAGCAAGATTCAGATTGCCTGCTTGACATATTTAAGTTAATTCCCTGATATTAGGCATTTTGTCTCTGAGGACAGCTTGAGTCAAGTGCCTCAATTTGCCCCTTGTTTTTGTATGGTTTTTTGTTCTTTCATGGTTGGGATTTTTTTTTTTTCTGGTTTTATTTTTTTTGGAGGGGAGGGAGGAAGATTCTCTTTTCATTCTCCTGAATTTCATTTATTTTTTATTCAATATTTACTAGTAAGAAGAGGATACAATTGAATTAGTCTCAAAAACTAATTGCTTTCCTCAAATTGTTGTAAAATTTTCAAGATATATTTCAGAAAGTATTTTAAATTTGCATTGTTTTTTTGTTCCATTAGTAGAATACAGTGAGGTAACAGTTACTAGTTATCTAATAAGTAAGTGATCCACAAAACTTCTTCCTCACACCTGAATAGCAAAAGCCAGGCTGATTATATATCTCAAACTAGTGCCCATGACAACAATGTATTAATTGTATGGACCACCAGATTAGCTGAGCTTTACTAATTAAGGTATCCAAAAAGACCTAACCAGTCTTTGCATTGGCTTTTATTAAACAGCATCCATAGGAGAAATTAAGTTCCTCACTGACTCTGAATGAAAGATTAGAATGAAATGGGCCCTGATTCAGAAAAGTAGTCTTAGTTAACCACCTTTCAAAATTAAAGCTCTGAAGTAAGTGGGATTAAAGTTCCTGTTTAAATTCTTTCTTGGAAGAAATTAATTTAAAGAGAACAAGGTATACAAATGAAAAGGAAAAAAGGAATCTAATTTCTCATTCTACTAAGCAAGTGATTACATACCCATCATGAATTAAGACGATTTGCTAAATTAGGACCGGATATGCCACACAAGACTTTGTCAGATTTGAAAAAGAATTATTCAGACAATGTGGAAATATAAAATTAGCTTATGTCACATTAATTTAGTCAATGATTTTTTTCTGTCTCCCATGAGTATTGCAAGACAATAATTATCTCATTCTCAAGTAGCTGGACATACAGTAATTTAAACTATACAATTTAACTATCCTTGCTTCTTTGTTAATCATTTTAAATTATAGCCATTAATTAATTTGAATATATCAGATGTGAATTGAAAGCAGTAGTTTTGAGCAGTATTTTCTGTGTAATGTACAGTATGTTGTAATTAAAGCTAGATGAGCTCTTTAAAAAAAAAATAATTCCCTTAATTTGTCATATATGAGCACATGGTGAGCTTAATTAATATCAGTAGGGTAAAACCAAGCATTTTAAAGTGCTAATTTAGGATAACAGAATACGAGCTGCTGCAGTTCTGAAATGCTCATTCATTTCTAATTGTGTGGTTTGTTTCTGAAACATTTCATTGTTTTTGGTACAAAACAATTGAACTTGTAGGAGTAAGTGATGAATAAATCTCTAAGATGCACTTTCAAGTTGTGTGAAATTATAAGGGCCTTAAAGATTTCCGATAGAAATATTCTAAACTGTGCTTGGTAGATTATAATCAAGTCTCTGTCATCTGGGGAAATAGAGCACAATTTGTGCGATTAGTGCAAATATCACTACAACAGGGTGCTGCCAGGCTCCAAGAAGGACACCAGCCCCTGCTGCAGCACTATGCTAATAAGTTTACCCAGGGCTGAATTGGCAGTTTAGAAGGTTTCTGGCAAATCTACTTCAAGGACAAATAATGTTTGGAATTCTGTCTTCATTCCTCAAGTATCTATGTTTGAGCTCCAGCATTTCTGGAAACATGAAGAGCCATCCTTAGTCTGTAGATCCAACTTGTAGTGAACATGGATCATTAAACTGGGTTGAGTCTGATACAATTACAACTACATCATCTAGTCAAAATAACTTTATTCAATGGAAGTTGTTTAATAATATATGAAAACCGGTCCCAAACAGAAGCTGGCCTTCACAGGACAAGCTACACGGTTTCATTGTATTAATGAAATTACCTATCTGCTGATGGGGTAGCACACTTACTGATAAAAAAAGGCTTGGCTTTAAAAGGTGTGCTGCATATTTTGCTGCATGGTTTCCTCAGATGTCCTACAAAGAACTCTCATTTTCAGATAACTTTTGCTTTCATTTTGTTCACAGAAAGAATGTCTCTGTGTAATGAGAGAAAAGTAGCTAGGATTTGGATGCTGCAAGCTAATTGAAGTTTACTGCAGCTACTACCTTCAGAAGTGCATAAGTTTGTACAAAAAACATAAAGAGCTGCCTCATCGGCTAAACACTGCTTTGCCAAACATATAGTGATTTCTCACAGTGTTGTTTAGGGTTCAAAATATCAACAGATCCAGATTATAAGTTAAGCACATGACTCAGGACAAGTCCGTCTTAAATGCGTAACTTAAACAGAATGCCATTATTAGAAGAAGACCTTTCAGAACAATTTCTGAGGAGTGTTTTGCTGAGCTCTGTTTTGGTACTGTGACTTTTTCATAAAATTTGTCCCAGAACTCTTTTAAAGTCCTTTAGCTGAAACATTCTGAGTTTTCACTGTTGTGATAAACACAGTGGATGGCTGAGCTTTCCACTTCCTTGGTAATTGCATCTCAGTAGTGATATGTACATTTAGAGGTAAAACTGTCTGGAAGTTATTGGAGTGAGTAGTGTTACATAATAGAGATAATATTATTATCATTATTTCTGGAAAACCTCTGCAATCTTCACTTAAAGCATTTCACCCAGATCAGCAACCTTCTGATGTACAAAACTGACAACGCAATTTGTGAAAAAGGAAAGTATTTCCATGACTGACAGCTGGTCTATTTTTTCCCTGTAATCAGAGGCCTTTGTGCTAAATAATCTCATTTAAATGTTTCTAGGATTAAGATATTTGCACCCCAGAAGAACAGCAGAGAAAATGATGCATTGCATCAGGTATCTTGATATCTTCTGGATATTTAGCCTAGTTCACAAGATAGGAGAAATAGTTAATGTTATACTAGAGTCAAATAAGGATAAGACTTCTTAGCTCTTCTTTTCTTGCAGGAGATTATCTTCCAGAATTGTGTTAAAGGTTAGCAATTTAGCATGGTATCTGTCATGACAATTAGCACCATCATTTCCTGCACATGGTCCATTAATATGGTATACCCTATGCCTGGGCCTTCTCCACAACTATATGGGATCAATAAAGTTTTCTATGACAAGGTAACTATATTATTCTTTAAAATGTTTTAGTTTAGTTGAAGACTTTATGATAGGAATATAAAAGAAAGCAAATGTCATGGGAAAAACACACAGACATAATAAGAAATGAAACACTAGTTTTGGCCATGGCAGTTCTCTACTGCCTCTCTTCCATCAAGCCAGGAATGCTGTACTTGCTCTCTGTAGCCTGTTATTGTAATTTTTCCAGCTAAACAGAAACAGAAGCATCATAAATTCCCCCATAAGCAGTTCTTGTGATAGTTCAACCTAGTTTTGCAGATCAAAACATTTTGATTAAGAGCAGCAAAAAACCATTCCTACTTAAGTATTCAACTGACCTAAATCTCCCAAACTTTTGAAGTTCCTCCAGCTTACCAAAAAATGCAACAATTGTTTAGAATACAACAACAGAATTCAAAGACATCCATTGTATTTCAAATGTAATTGCTTTCCAGTCATTAACAAAGATCTTTTCAGAAACTGAGAATCAGACAAATAAGACATTGATTTCTAGGTTTTTTTACGTCCTTAACACAAATTTTATGGAAAGAAAAATGAAATATTTTAGGTTCATGTATTCATCCCTTGCAGAAAAATAATGGTATAAACTAGCAGTTTGGCTTCGTGACAGGAACACAGTAACTCTGCTATGAATAAGATTTTCCTTAGCTTTGCTTAAGAGCAGTCTGAGGACAGATTTAGCGATACATATTTAGGGAAGTTTTGGGATTTTTTAATCCATGAAAAATTTTAGTGTGAACATCTGTTTTAGTAGCCTATTTTTTATACATCTTATGCTGTTGAGTTAACAACTCAAAGCAAACCAGACTAGATCTCTGTTACAAGAGCCTATAAAGTGAAGGCTGAAACATTTTGTGAATCCATGTGCAATGGAGCACTCAGTTCTCATATTGTTGATTTTTATTAGCATTTATGTCCGCTTGCTTACATATCATCCTAAAATCGTTGTCATCAATACATATTCTTACAACAAGGGAGGATTTTCTGCTGTCATAGCAGACCCTGGACAACTGTGCAAGGCTGAGGTGGAGTCTATTTATGTGCCAAATCAATTTTAACATTAAGTACCCAGAAATAACTTCTGATGGCCACAGGGTTTAGGGTTTAGAGTTTGAATAGCTCAAAAGGGAAAAAAAAAGCCACAAAACTGCTATTTTTGCATGGTTCCTCACTCACTGCCCTATCTGTATCATCATAAGACATAGAGTATAATTTGACAAGTTTTAGTGCAGAATTTTTCTGATCTGAGCTTGTTCATTTCCAGTTTGCCGCATTCAGGCTTTGTTGATAAATAGTAATCAGTTTTAAGACATGGCAAATATCAGGATGACTTACAACTTTGTTTAGCTCTACGTCTGATGCTTCATATGTAAGGCTACACCCTGACAATTGTTCTTGCTTTTTCCTAAGTAATGTTATCCCATCAAAAAAATAATCTGACACTATAGTTTTCAGTTTGAATTTTTTTAAAAAATAATTAAATGTAACTTTTTTTTCAAGGTAAATAATTTTTTTAATTCAGAATTTGGGTTATCTGTAGCCCAAAACAATGGACATAATTCAAAAAGATTTATTCTCCCAAAATCTCTGCATTTAGCAAAGAGCCAAAGCTTTTTTTCAAATCTAATTTCTGTATTTATTACCACACACATACTGATTTTATTTCGAGAGTTTAAGAACATATTGGGCTTGGTCATTGCTACACAATACCTTGCATAAAAATACTAGAATAAAAACTGTATTGACTAACTACACCATAATTCTCAATGAGCATGAGAAAAAATGATCAATGACCAAATTGGTTTAAGTAGTACTTTAAGGCACAATTAGTCTTTTTTTCTTGGTTATTTTTAGATAATCCCTTTAATCATTCCATCTATAAAATCCGAAACTTCAGTTAATACTGACCCCAAAGATGAGCCATAGAGGCAGTAAGAAATCTTTAAGATCAATATCAGAAATGTGTTAAAATCATTGTGAAAATGTCTCAATTTGGGAAAAATATATTAAATGACAGGCCAGCTAGCTTGCTTACAGAAGACAGTGCTATGGAGCTCACCTCATTGCTAACCAAGAAAAAGCTAGAAGAAAGACATGAAAGATTTTAGTGTTATCAGTCAAAGGAAAAATACTCCCTCGACAGAAAAAGATGTAGAACAGAAAGCAGAAAAGGACATTTGTAGAACAGTGGGGCAATAAACAAGTAATATTTATGAAAAAATATATGCTTCAGTAGATTCTCCCTTTGACATAGTATAAGTGAATGCTTTAAAGAACAGTCAGTGACATTAATACAAGACTGATCCAGAATTCTCATAAAATATAAAAATAGTTTTAACTCTCTGACAGTTTTAAACAATATTTTTCATTATCTGAGAAGTTGAATTTTATAGTAATTTTAAAAAAAAATTGTTTTCAGCTGAATATTAACACTTTCTTAAGGGATAGCAGGAAAAAGGGGAAAAAAAAAAAGCAGCCTTCACTTTTTTGTTATCATTTACCAGTACCTCACTGCGCGTTTCTTCTCATTTTGTCTTTCCTCTCAGCCAGTCTTACCAAAGAGGATCATTTCCAAGGGGTATTGTAGCAATGTGGCTGTTTCACCTCACCTCTCAAGAAAGGAAAATTAGCAGGCAGTAAATAAAACAAAACATGAAAAGAAGAGTATAAGGGATTCAATTTATATTTTTACCCAGCAGTGTTATGGCTTGACATTTGCCTGAAAACATGAAACATCCTTTTAGGGGGATGTTTCTATGATTTCTGTAAGAATAAGATTCTGTAAAATATGTCTTCTAATTTCTCTTGGAAGATATTAGAACCTACTCATTTCAGTGATAATTTTAATGAACATCAGAATCACAGAATCTTTAAGCTATAATTTACCCCTGGAGATAACCTACTCCTCCTCCCCACTCAAATCCAACTAGATCAGTTTGCTCATGATCTTGTCTAGGCATGATCTGAATATGTCCAAAGATAGAGACTTCACAGCCTCTCTGGACAAGCTCTTCCCGAGTTTGACCACTATTACACCAACATTAACTGCAATTTTTAATGTTGCAATAGCTTTTACAGTAATATGTCACCTGAACATTTCTTTACATGTGCATGCACATGTTTCTATGCATATGTATCTGCCGAATTTGTATTAATGAACTGTAATGACCTATGTTTTTTTCTATAATTATCATTTATAAAAAGAAGAACAATTTCCTGCTGACAAAACAAGTAAGTTTCATTTATGAAAAAAATGGTTTGAAGGTAAGTAAACAGCACACCGTTATGTTTTATGGCAAATCTACACAGCTGTGTTTTCTGCTCTTTTGCCAGCAGTGCAGAGAATGGGATTTTCAGCACCATTCCAGATTCATTCTTAGCTCTGTAGACAAGTGGCAAATCTGTGATTTTTCAAATAGCCTGAGGCTTAAAATAGGTTAACACTTTACCAGTCCTTCTATTTCGTAGAAAATTTATTTTCTTAATAACTAGGTTTGAAGGCAATGAAAGGCTCAAGGGCTTGCAACAACACCTACAGTATATCAGGACAGATACTTTTTTTGTTTATTTGTCTTACATAAGAGAATTACACCATCATTTCAAACACACTTCATTTCAGTGTATGAAGTAAACATTAGAATGTTAACAGTGTATTAGAATATTGACAATAATGAATTTATTTTTTTTTTCTCATGAACTGAACGTTCTCTACTTTGACAATCTTCATAATGAGTTAAAATACTCAAACGCAATAACTGAAATCACTCTTTTTTTTTGCTACTAACTCTATCTTTGTTTCTAACTTTGACAACTGCCAGAACTGTCACTTCCGATCTACCTGTGAAACGATGGGTTACAAAACTGAGACATACTATGGAAAAGTGAGAAACTGCCCTGTTTTTGACCTGGGAAATAGGGTAAAAAAAGAATTTATAGTAAGATTTAGGGGAGTTGCTTGATCTTATTCCAGTTTATAAAGATCTGAGACTATAATGTAGCCATGTTTATGTATATATATATATATATATATACACACATATATATACATACACACACTACTGGTGAAGCTACAGGTTCAAAGCACTCAGCCTGACAGGTTCAAACCCCACATCTCACAACTACGCTATAATATAACATTGTAACAGGTAAAGAAAGCATTTCCTGTTTTTCCTGTGAAGCTAGACTACTATGAAATTAATAATTCTGGAGACCAGAAGGAGAGCACCAAAGAGAGTCTGACTGTCTAGCTGAACTTTCACCTTAGTGAAGAACATCCTGAATTCCCACCTCTTCTTACAGACTGTTGCCATACTTCATCTGATGAAATATTACTGCAAAGTACATAAACAATCCTTCAAAGAAAAAATGAGAACCTCTGATGGCCATTAAGTACCCTGGGCCTTCCTGTTAAGACACAGTTGTGTGAGGCAATTTCAAATCCTTCCCTGAAAAAGAACACTTTTATCCAGTATGTAGACTACTAACTATACGCATACATGTCTTACAAAGTTCCTGAACAATTAATCTTCCTAGGACGATGTCACTATGCTTGACCTCTTACTACATTCTTTACTAATCTTTCACTGTTGGGCACTCTCACAACTTCATGTGATATTTACCCCCACCTTTGTTATGGATTCTAATCAGCGGATTGTTGGACAAAAGACACTCCTCTATTTGCAGGTGGTTTGTTTTATTTTTTTCCCCCTGAAAATAAAATCTCTCTTAGATTCCCATGTATATCATGTGTAAGGAGCCAGGATTCCAAATCTGTGACTGTGGATTTCAGTAATTGACACTGAACTGTCAGGTTTAGAACAGGAAAAACAAAACAAAGCAAAACAGCCTCCAAACCAACCAATCAAGTAGATCTTTTATAGAAAAGTATCTACCCTTGGGAAAAAAGAAAACCTGTATGAAGAGAGTTCCTCGGTGACTAGGGTAAAAAGAATGAGTGGACCAGTCTATAAAACAATTAGTGTAGACTTACATCTGACTCCAGACAAGTGAAGCAGTTCCAGTTGGCCTAGACCTAAAAATAACTAGTCCAAAGTTGTACAGTAAGCATTTGGGCTGTTACTAGTGTGTAATTCATACTCAACCCACAGTACTGTTCCCTGATGTACTTCAAAGCAGGTGCAAACTAGGGAAAATAGAGGGAGAGTCATAAAGTTCAGAGCATTAGCAACCCATTAGTAAACATCCAAAGTGCTTCTCATTAGTTTCTTGGACAGCTGATAGCCAAGCTACACTAAACTGCTAGACACAAAGATGCCTTGGTAAATGATGACTATGAATTCATTTCCTATGTGTGTGTTGTTGCATATGCTAGTGCATATGAAAGGTCACTGACTTGTTCTGGATATATCACACCTACTATGTAAGTATAGTGTAGGGGGTCACACGCATCACAGAAATCAGGCTTACTTTCAAGGTGAACACATGCAGAAGATTCAATTCATCCAGAACTCACAGACATGCTGAGAATTCACTGTAAATTTCTGTCAATCATTCAATCAGTCAATCAAAACCTGCTCAAAATTTTTTATCAGTTTGGTACCTTTACATTAGCAGCTGGTGAAGCCCAAGGAGGGAAGGGCCAGGATCTGTTTTGGCTCCTAGGATCATACCTCTGCATTCTACCTTAATCATCAATGAATTTCACACTAGTTGTACCTAAGGATGTACCACATGTCTAGATGCAGCCAATGGAAACTGCATTTCTATATAGATAGCCTTGTAATTACAAACGCAAATCAGCTCATGCATAGAGAGCAAGATGGTGGAGATACATAGACGACACACTTTTTTTTTCTAAGAAAAGTACCTTGTGTCTGTACTGTAAATGAGGAACTCTAGATGGTAACTTCAACCTTCCCTCCACCAGGAGGGAACCTTCAGTGAGAACACCACTCGTGCTTAGTATATACTGCAAGATTCCAAGTTTAAATGTCAGGCAAAATTGCATTAAGAAGATTTCCAGTGCATGAAGTTGTTATAGAAGATACATTCATTATTTATGCAATGTATATTTATAAATATTTTTCTAAAAATTAGCCATTTGAGACCGTATTTCCTAGACAGAAATACAGAAATAATGCACACACATCGCAGAAAAAAAATTACTATTTAATGTAAATTTATTCCGTAGTTATTTTTTGCATTTTCATGCCTTTTGATCTATTCAAAGGTAAAAAAAAAAAAAATTCTCTTTGTGTTTTAAGATTTATTACAGTTTTATGTTCTGTTATTTCTAAAAAGTTGTAAGTGTAAAGTGCAAAAAGTAAAAATGACAAAAGCCCACTTTTCATATATTTTAAATAGTTTTTCACTGATAATCATTAAGAAGTCATTATTCGATTCTGTCCTAAACTGTGATATACAATATTATCACAACTATAATTGATACGAAAGTAGCTATGGTGTAGCTATACTTCTCTCATGTGACCCTTATTTAACACTGAAGTTAATCTGCTAAAAAACAGTGATAAGATTTCCAGGTTTCTATGCCAATTTGTTTCATTAAGTCATCGCAGAATTACCCTACTTAAGTTGATTTAATTTAGTCCAGAGTCTACTACTGGGCCAGAACTCAATAGTTGAGATGCAATGTTAAAATACATTGGTTCATATCAGATATTCTTTGCATTTCTTGGTCCCAGTAGTACAATCAGAGCCTATGCAAGTCAATTTGGGAAAGCACAGGAGAAGACCATATCAGAGTACTGGCAGAGGTTAATAATACCCTATTCACATCCTGTTTCTGCTGACTGAGTTATCAATAGGGAATGTACATTATCAGGTGATTGAATATTCGAATTTGAGACTCTGAAGTAAAACATCTGGGCTGTATTTTGCCTGGACTGTCACTAGGAAACATTTTTTTCTTTCTGTCTGCCTGATGTATTCTTTTTTCTCTCATTAATAATCTGCCCAGTTCAGCATATAGCATGAAAGAGAGGATAAAACACTCTCTTTGTTCCTCTTGCATCATAGGACAGAATGCAAGGTGTGTTACCCTTGGAAAGAATATTAATGGAGTATAGCTTAGAAGGGGCTACCCTGTCACCTATGCAATCCTCTAATCAGTTAAAAGGTAGTACTGGAGTAGTCAGTAGTCTTAGAGAGAGCTTTTTTTTTTTTTTTTTTTTTTTTTTTTTTTTTTATAGTAAGAAAATTTTTATTAACATGAGAATGTCTGTAACATTCCCATGGTGGATTTGCATGTTTCAATCCTTTCACCTTTTCATTTGCTGGAGACATTGCAGGTATGAATAGGATAACCTATAGCTTATGCTGCCAGTGAACAAGAAATGGGCATCTGCACATAGCCCTCTACTCTGAAATAGAATGAATTGCTTGTAGAGATTCTGGCTTAAATTTGGTTTGGTCATTTAAGCTTAGCAATTTTTTTGAGTTCTTAATGAGAATATGTTAGCATACATAAGAATTCAGCATTGCCATGCTAGTGATTAATAACATTCTTTCACTTCCTCATAATCAAATCAAAATTTCTGTTTTTTAACTATTGTGGATATAGAGACACTGTAGAGATATGAATGATACATAAATTTACGTGTCTATTGTGTTATTCACACTGCAGGAAATCAAGTCCTCAACCACCCCTATAAAAACTCCGAGAATGCAATTGAATCACAATATATCAGGGTCTGTGGTACACACTTCCCTCCCAGCTCCATAAAATGCATAATTTCTTTTGCTTGCAGTATGGTGTTTAGGAACAAGATAATAGCTGGACATTCAAACTTACTTTTTAGTATAACTGAAGAATGCAGTACATAATGTCATCTCATAATTATATACAGGATCAGTAGCATGCATGCTGAGCTGCTCTCATTCCAAAACTGGTGCTATGGTGTAATGTAGAAGTAAAGAGAAATATCTAACACTATGGTTGAATGACAGGACTGAACTGAAACAGTGACTTGGCTAAGTCCCTCTTCCCCTAGAAAACCACCAAAAATCTGTGACTGAGTTTAGCTTCTTCAGGCAAAATGTTCAATCCCTAGCACAGTACATAAAGTCTATACCCTATGCTTTAAAATAATAATGGGAACATCTGCTAGCCTGCTGCATGGACGATAACTCTTATTTTTTCAACATGAAAATTTATGCCTGACATCTTGAAATTTAAATTGAAACTGAAGACATATTTCAATGGGAATGTCAATTAACATTATCATTATCATCACAAGACAGTTTGATTCAAAGGTTTAAGGAAATGAAGCTGGAGGAAAATATCTAGTTTGGCCAATGGGGAAAAAAAAAAAGTAAATTAAAAAAAACCCAAACGAATGGATGGCCTTTTCTATAAAAAGATAGAATAAGGGCCTCAGTAAAGAAAAAAAATGTCTTTTATATTGGGAATGTGACTTGACATCACTTGCAGAAATTAATCCCTATAAAGTCAAATTAAAATCATGTGAAAAACTGTGGTTGGTAAGTGCAAGGCAGAAACTCTTAGGTCTTAGGAAAATCATGCCTCTGACTTTATCACTGAATATGGGTAAGTTTTTTCACAGTTTCCTGGATGAACTGATTTCAAATACAGCGTGCACTCAGAATAATTCATTTTAGGACAGACCTTCCTCATGGTGGCTGATTCCAGGTTTTCCAGACTGAGGTCTCCTTGTCTTCAGTAGTCTCCCTCTGGCTTTGCAGAATGAGAAACAGACAGTAATCTTTTTTGAGCAAGAGGCCTGAAACAAAACAAAGGATAGACTTAAACAGTGAGCTTGAGGGTGCCAGAAACTGTAAAAAGGAACAAAACTAGTACAGGCTAGTACTGCAGGCAAAAATAGCTTAAAATGTGAATGCTAACAGGCGGCACACAATTGAGTACGTGTGTGCGTGTGTGTGAGTTTGAATGTCTGAAACTGAACTTCTAAACCCTAAAGCAGAAACCAATTACAGGCTAGGTGCAACTAGTACCACCTCGTTGTAAATTTTGATCATACCTGGACTAAATAAAAGTGGTACGTTCTGAATCCTCCAACTAATAAAAAGAAATGAGATGGATCCAATATTTAGGAAGTGGATCATGTGTGGTGCTTCTGTGTATATATTATTTAGATGGGAAAATTGAGTTGCTGAAAGAAGAGCTGGATGCCAAAAAGGAGAGTTCTTGAGAAGCTACCTCAAAAAGAAAAAGAGGGCCTTGAATGGAACAACAACTAGTCTCAACAACCCCATGTAACACTACAGGCTTGGGGAAGTGTGTCTGGAAAGATGCCCGGCTAAAAAGGATCTGGGGGTGTGGTGGTGCTGTCCCTGCTGGGAGCCGAGCCACATGGCTGCTGCCT
The DNA here is from genome assembly GCA_033124195.1 of Coracias cyanogaster. Classification (NCBI taxonomy): domain Eukaryota; kingdom Metazoa; phylum Chordata; class Aves; order Coraciiformes; family Coraciidae; genus Coracias; species Coracias cyanogaster. The sequence goes on along the minus strand of JAVSBS010007751.1, from coordinate 44,309 downwards.
CTGCCCCTCTAGTGCCAGTCCAGGGAAAGGGGACGGGAAACACTGAGCTGGGATTGAGATAAAGAGAGCTAAATACAGTGACACACAAGGAACAATCAGAGTAACAACAGCAATGACAACAGTGAGAAAAACAACGTACAGAACAAGTGGTACTGTGCAGACAAATGGACCAGTGAAACCAGAACTGGCCCCAGCTGAACGTGAGTCAGCAGCGTGCTCAGGTGGCCAAGAAGGCCAATAGCATCCTGGCTTGTATCAGGATGTGGCCAACAGGGCTAGGGAAGTGATCATCCTCCTGTACTCAGCACTGGTGAGGCCACACCTGAGTAATGTGTTCAGTTATGGGCACCTCAATACAAGAAAGACATTGAGGTGCTGGAATGGGTGCAGAGAAGGGCAACGAAGCTGGTGAGGGGTATTGAAAACATAGCGCCTGAGGGAACTGGGATTGTTTAGCTTGGAGAAGAGGAGGCTGAGAGGAGACCTCATTGCTCTCTACAACTACCTAGAAGGAGGTTGTAGTGAGGCTGGTGTCGGTTTCTTCTCCTAAGTAACTAATGACAAGACAAGAGGTAAGAACCTCAAGTTGTGCCAGGGAAGGTTTAGATTGACTGTTAGGAAGCAGTTCTTTACTAAAAGAGTGGTTAGGCATTGAAACAGGATGCCCAGGGAAGTGGTGGAGTCACCAACCCTGGAGGTGTTCAAAAAACAGGTAGATGTAGCACTTCAGCACATGGTCTAGTGGTCAGGGGGATGTTGGGATAAAGGTTGGACTAGACGACCCTAGAGATTTTTTCCAACCTAAATGATTCTATGATTCTATGAAAAGGTGACAATCTTGACTGGAGGAAACATCCTGTAAGTCAGAGAGGATTCTGGATATCTGAGAGCTGAGGCAATGCTGGGAAATGCCTAGAGACCTCGTCAGGTAGTGTCTGGGATGGATAGCTGCAAGTAGCTGCACAGCATGAACAGGCATAGCTTTCTGCCGAAACCTCCAGGGCCAAAAGGGACCTCTCAGAAAAGGAGACCTAGTGAGTATAGCACTGCAAGGGAACAAGTAAGTGAGATAATCAAACAGGGTAAAAGCACTAATCTTGAATTTTTAAAAATAAATCCCAGTACCCAGCTCCACTATGGGCTATCATTTACTCTGTCTCACCCTACAGCCAGGCAAAGAATCTTGAAGTGGACACTAAAAGACAGACCACAAAAAGGATAAGAGCTTTTGCTATCCGATAATTCTAAAGTGCCACAGATTTATTGCAATATATAGATGGAAATGTGATTCTCCTTTAAGATTTCTGCCTTGTTAGCCGTATATGAAAGGTATGAAAAAGGAATATCATGAGGGTTGAAAAACTGAGGAGATAGATGTCAACACATCAGAATGAAGATTGCTGATGCAATCTGAATTTACCCTCCCCACTGTGGGTATACATTATGTTAACTGTTCATGACATGGCTCAGTATTTTTTTTTCACAGCACAGGTATTTAAATCACCATACACCATAGAGGCACCAGAAGCTCTTCACTATGAAAGTCCTAGAGGTTAGATGGCAGACAATAGTGTAAGGGATTGCTAGGCAAGAAAAGCTGTTTCATATCTATGGGAGCTGAACACTGCCCCAGAGAAATGCATATTCTGTCATAGTCAAAAAGTTGTTTTGTGATGCTTTTCAAGTCACTGACACCAACCTTAGGTCCGTCATTTAGTGTCCTTCATTTTCTGGCTGCCTAACCAGATTTCCCAGAGTCTACTCTGCTGTCTACTTCAGTTGCAACATAACTTGGTGGGAGATAAAGTTGAATAGATAGAGCTAACAGACAAAGCTAAATTTAGTCTACAAATAAAGAATTCACAGTTATTTGGAGCTGGCCATGCAATAGAAATGTTGGACTTGAATCCCTTCACATGTCAAATCTCCATCTCTGATGGGAATGACATCATCCCTAGTATCACAGGGTGCTGAGAAGGCTTCTGTGATGTATTCCTACATGATAGTGCAATCAGAAAATAAAAGTCTCTGAGGAAATGAATAGTTCTCAATAGGAATCTGGATTGTTAGTGTCTAGTAAATAACAAATGGGACCACACATGCTGAACAATAAAACAAAAACAAAGTATTGAGCAGCTGCTCATTAAGTAAGCATCATCACTCTGTATTGTGAATGAAACAGAAGTCCCCTGGAAAAAAAATATTCATTTAATTAAAATTGCATTGCAATTCATACAAATTAGAAGCCTTCACAAGTGCCTGCTGAATTGACAGTACCCAGGTAACCCTCTTTCAGTATTTCCTAGCTTCAGATGCATGATTTTGCTTTTTTTAATAAAGTAATGCAACACTGGGCTTTTTTGTGTGTTGCTCATCATTTTTTTATTATGTCTAAACAACAGTTGATAGATGAATAAGTTGAAATTCAGAGATACACCCATCTGATGAGGTTTCAGTCCCTGTCTTTTCTGCCAGTCTGATTTTCTATAAAAGCTGAGCTCACTTCTCCTTTTCTTGTCCTGTACCTTTTAACAATTGAACTCCATTTCAGTGGAAAATAGAAAGTGAAGGCTGGGATTTGGGGATAAGTGTATTTGTGATCACTCTTCCATCTGTACTATAGAACTGACATCACAGCAGGGAATGGACCAAAGGGTGTCTGCCGCAGCTTCACATAAATCTATCATATTCCTACTGAACACAGCAAAAGTATAATGTTTTATGCACATATTTTTCCCACCTTAAATTTTACATCACACACTTCAACTGCATGTAGCAGTGCTGATCAGATTTCTTACAAAATGCCTGTGTAATAACCTACTTACTTCAGTTTCAACAGATTTTTTTTTTCAAAACAGACTATGACACATGGCATTCATTATCATTATAAAACAAGTTCTTGAATACATTGTAAGTCTTTTCATGTCATTGTTTTACATTTCATATTTTGCCTTTTTTGAATATAACAGTGCTGTACTTTATGTGGGACCCATATCAACTCATAGTTCTAACACGAGTACTTTTAAATTTATTCTGTATCTTGCTGTGCCAAGATATAGTATTACAATATTTTAAATATCTTACTTCTGATCACATGATTAGTACCAAGGCTCTGGGTAGAGATCCAGGTCAAACTTAAGGAAGAAAAATCAAAGAAAACAGAAGATTTTTCTGTCTTAAGCCTTTTACTTAACTGAGATTGATATAATTATGTCTACATGAACAAACTTGTGATTAAATGGTTAAATGCATTTGTTTTAATTAAAAAACAAAAGAGGAAAAAAAAAACAGCTTTGCCTGACATGACCTCTTACTTTGCTCCAATGTAATTTCCATTCACTTCTAAGAGTTTTGTTAGTTTTTATAAAGTAGATTTACAAAGTCTCCAAACTAAACATAACCTTGTCTTCCTGTGAGTTGATTTTAAACTGTGCTTGAATGTCATGGCAAGTCAGTATTAAGTTTTTTTTTGAGCGTATGTGATTAAAATGCTTTGCGATTCAACCTTTCAGAAAATTTCTAAAGATATAAAACGACAGAATTGAGGAAATGTAGCCTGATACTTAGGTAAGAAGTCAAGCAAGGATAGAATAAAATACTGATAGTCAAGGAATCTCATTTAAACAAACTGATGCTATTCAATCACTTCCTAAGCTTTGTTTGGTTTGTTGAGTGTCAAGACAGGTCAACTGGTGTAACACTAACATTAAGATTTTCTCCTTTCAGTTTGAGTGAGGGGTTTGTAAGCCTTACCCATGCTTTATAGAGGACTGCATCAAACTTGGCAAGCCATTATTCAGCTCACACTGGGTAAGTCAAGCTTTGTATTTCTGCTGTTCCATCATATTTCTGAAGTTCATCTGAGAAGGTTCTGCCCACTCGTTTGTGTGCATTTCATGGCATACAAGGGCTGAACTAAATGCTCAGGTCCTAGGGAGCTGTGCTTGGTTTTCAAGTTCTCTGGTTCATTCTTCAACTATGTTTACTAAGATAGGAGCCATCACAGTTATCTCAACTGAGCTGCAACTTAAGTACACTCTATTGCATCCAGAATGAGCTTCTAAGTATAACAATAAACAAGAGACCTTTCAAATATAATTTGCTGTAAGTGTAGGTCTTAATGTAGAGAGCATAACTGAAACATAAAAGAACATGTAGATACCTGGCAATTACAGGAAATTGAAATATCTTTTTTATAGCACTTGTATCTGAATGGTAGTATAACTCCATTTGTTGCAATGCTATGGAAGTTTGAAAGACTCCTTGGCTTTCCAATTGGGAGTTTGTACCTGGCTCTTCAACATAAGTCTTCTGAAGATGAGGAGATAACTTCACATAGTGGAGGCACTCTCTTCCCTCCATGGAATCCTCTATAAAGATTAAACAAAAGAATAATATTATCCTTTAGCCAATTAAAAAAAAAAAAAAAAAGAAAGAAAAATAGAAAGAAAAAGAAAAAAAGAAAAAGAAAAACAAGAAGAAAGGCTCTCATTAAGAGGAGTCACAGGACTGTTTCACCACAGAAACAGCCTAGTGAACCATTGCCATAATTTCCTTTCTCAAGTCTATAGTTTTAGGGAAGAGGAACAATTTGACACATCTTAGGTAAGGGTACCCATTCTAGCCAGTGAGCATAAGATGTCAGAGGAAATTAATTCAAGGTCTTTATTCACTGCCCTTTTTCTGCTTGGAGTTTTTGCTATGGGGAACTGTGTCCCAGCTCAGATCACAACTCCGCATCGAGAGCAGGGATCCAGATAGTTATGGACTTGTTTGTTGCTCCACAGACTTTTAGTCATTTGTTCAAGTGAGTTCAAGGCATTAATAATAATTTCTTGAATAAATATCATTATTAGGATGCATCTTGCAGCTATTGTCAACATTATTACTAACAGGAACTAGTTCTCAAAGGTAATTGTTATTTTGCCCACTTTACAGAGGAGGAAATAATGATACAGAAAAGGTTCCTGAAAGAAACTGTGTAGGAGGAAAATTCAAATATGCCTCCCAGAATGACTTTCAAAGATTAGCTTTGTCATCAGGTTCTTTGCCGGATGCATATCCTCATTCTCATCAAGTATTTTTGCAGCCCACAGAACAGTGGATTGCAGGTCAGCAGTCACATCTCCACAGGTGATCTTTCCTATAGTAAGATTATTTCCTTCATAGCTTATTAACTGCTTCACTTTTAATTATAGACTAGGATCTCCCTAAGACAAGAATGACAAAATCTGGGTCACAGTACCTAGCAGACATATTTCCTTCCACTTACTGAAGAGGAAGAAGGAATTTCCACTGACTTTGCTTTGACTTCTGTTGTACCCATTTTTCAAAAGGGTTGAAAGGAGGACTATGAGAGCTATCAACCTGTCAGCCTCACCTCTGTATCTGGGAAGATCATGGAATAGGTCTTCCTAGAAGCTATGTGAAGACACATGGGGGACAGGGAGGTGATTCAAGACAGCCAGCATGGCTTCACCAAGGGCAAGTCCTGCTTGACCAACCTAGCAGCCTTATGCCAGTGAGTGAGTGAGTACATCAGTGGACAAGGGAAGAGATCTGGATGTTATCTATCTGGACTTTTGTAAGGCCTTTGACTTGGTCCCACACAACCTCTTTCTCCCTAAATTGGAGAGATATGGATTTGATGGGTGGACTATTAGATGGATAATGAATTGGTTGGATGGTCACATCCAGAGGGAAGTGGTCAACAGCTCAATGTCTAGATGGAGATCTGTGACAAGCGGTGCCTCTGAGGGGTCCGTACTGGGATGAGTGCTGTTTAATATCTACATCAATGACACAGACAGTGGGATTGAGTGCAGCCCCAGAAAGTTTGCAGATGAAACCAAGCTGAGTGGTGCAGTTGACATGCCAGAGGGACAGGATTCCATCCAGAGAGGCCTAGACAAGATTGACAAGTGGGCCTGTGTGAACCTCATAAGGCTCAACAAGGCCAAGTACAAGGTCCTGCACCTGGGCCAGGGCAATCCTCAGTATCAATAGAGGCTGGGGGATGAAGCCATAGAGAGCAACGGCACAGAGAAGGCCTTAGGTGTACTGGTGGATGAAAAGCTGGACATGAACCAGCAACATGTGAGTGCAGCCTGGAAGGCCAAACATATCCTGGGCTCCATCAAAAGAAGCATAACGAACAGGTCAAGTGAGGTGATTCTGCCTTTCTACTCTGCTCTAGTGAGACCACACCGGGAGTACCGTGTCCAGCTCTAGAGTCCTCAGCACAAGAAGGACATGAACCTATTAGAGCAGATCCAGAGGATGGCCACAAAGATGATCAGAGGGCTGGAAGACCTCTTCTGTGAAGACAGGCTGAGAGAGCTGGAGTTGTTCAGCATGAAGAAGAGAAGGCTCCGGGGAGGCCTTGTTGTGGCCTTTCATATAAAAGTGGCCTATAAGAAAGATGAGGACAATGTTTTTATCAGCGCCTGTTGCAACAGAAAAAGAGGTGATGGTTTTAAACTAAGAGAGACTAGATATACATATAAGGAAGATTATAGATTAGATATAAGGAATATTTTCTTTTCAGTGAGGGTGGTAAAAACTGAAACAGGTTGCTCAGAGAGGTATATATATAGATATACATATATACCTGCCCCATCCCTGGAAATATTCAAGGTCAAGTTAGATGAGGCTCTGAGCAACTCGATCTGCTTAAAGATGTCCCTGCTCACTGCAGGGTGGTTGAACTGGATGACCCTTCCAACCCAAAGCATTCCATGGTTCTCTGATTTTATGACTTTGGCCAAGGAGCTGTATTTATGGGGCCCTGATCAACTTGATCAACACAAATTATTTCCCTTACATCACTTCCTTCCCCTCAGAGAGTGTGGATTTTTTCTATCCATTTCTATTAGTCGGTGTCAGAAGTTCAGTTTTTAACATATGTCTAGTATATAAAAACAGTTTCTGTTTCATATTTTAAAATATTAACAACAAGTCTCTGTTAATTCTCTTTTCCTTTTTTAAAACTGGATACAGAATGGCAGCTGTCATGCAAATATTCTTATTTAGTAAGTAGCAATTATTTTTCCTGCCTCCAGTATATTCTGTTTGTTTGGGTGAAGTCTTCTACAGCACGTCTGAGATATGATAAATCCTTACAACACCATAACAAACAGATTAGAGAAGAGTATGCAAATCCAAAATGAGTGTGCCATTCACAAATTAATACACACTTGTTATGTGCTATAATCTATTTGCAGGTTTCCTCCACCCTAGTGATCGCAAGCATACCTCAGGGTAAGATATTTGTCAAACACACTCCTGAAGTCCATACAGGAGCTTTAAAAGTTTGCACAAAAATTAATATTTTAAATCTCAGAAGAGCTTAATATTTAGGATGGTAGTTTCTCCTTCAGTATTGGAATACAGAAGCTTTCATATGAGTTACTCATTCAATTTTGTGTATGTCAAAAAAACCCTGGGGAAAAAAACACATTCTCCATTCAAGTCACATTTTCATCATAAAGATAATATTGAGGACTATATATGTTGCATTTTTTAGCTAGAAATCTCCAAGGATTTTATGAAGGAGAAAAGAACTGAGGAAAACATATGCTCCACCTAGAAAATAAGTTGGTGTTACCATTTCAAGAGATGTGGAAATGTGAGCTATACAGGCCAGTGCTAATACAGCATCTCTCCTTACGTGTCACCTGCTAAATCTGTGACGGCACAGATTTCACTTCAGGTTTTTTGTGAGTGAATGCAGTCCTAAGTGGAAGGTAACTCTTCAAGGTATCTTCTAGTCTGTCCTAATCCTTTGTAGCATACAGTAGCTTTCTAATTGTAATTATCAGGTTTTGGAACTGGCACATTTCTTGGGATTTATTTCTGCTTGATTACACCAGCACTTCCCCATGTAAACAAAGCACAGAGTGGGTGATGATGATGATAGCTGATTAAAATAAGTAAACAGATTGGATGACATTAAAGTTTTATGCATCCCTGCCATCTGCTTTCCCTTCACACTATACATATTACTATACATATTGTACACAATTGATTTTTTTTCCACTTCAGTAGCAACAGGCACTGTAACACACCGTCAGTGGCTTGAATAATTCACGCATCTGATGGCCATCACTGCTCTAGATAGCTGCATGTCTGATATTCTGTTTGTTTCTCATATGATTCTGGCATTAAACATCGTAAGTCATCCAAATAAAGACACTGAGAGGAAAATGGGAGCAGAAGAGTGATGACCTTTTCCAACAATGAGAAGAACTCATTTCAAACTTATTTTCAAAATAGACCCATGCATGTAAGGACTTACTCCATTTACTGGTGTAAAGTTAACAGGGGAATCACAACCATAAAATGTTATCTTTTAACTCTTGATTTTTCATGATTTCTAACTCTTAAGTTTCACTTACAAGACCTTAATACAGATTTTCTGTACAGTTTAAGAACTGCAAGTGAACAGCATACATAAGATAGATAGTGACATCATTATGTTGAATAGTACCTTGTGCACAAAATCATCATAATGAAAGTATATACCTGCCTCAGGAAAGAAGCAGTAGTTAGTCTGAATAAGAGAACTGCAATGAGAGCCTTTATTAAGGTTCTGTGTCAGAGAACAAAAAGAAACCTTCTTTGATATTAGAACTCTTTCATAACTGGGAATGCTACATTTCATTCAATGAAGAAGAAAAGGAAAGGAAAGGAAAGGAAAGGAAAGG